>PDGT01000012.1:6076132-6092130 GCA_003671415.1 Megathymus violae | reverse complement strand
CCATGCCGCGTAAGACATGTGAAAGAATTAAAAATTTATAATACTACGATATTGTCATAAAGGGATATGTGCCTCAAAAAAAGTTATATTGCGAATTTATATACGTGTCAGATATGATAAGGTTAGATTACCTTATTTACCAAAATTAAACAATAAAAAATCATATTCAAACAAATTATAATTATTTAACCATTCCAATTGCAAGGAAGCACTTTTACTACCAAACCCTGAAGTTTATTAAAGAGATATTTATGATTGATCAAAGAAAAAAGAAACCTACAACCACAAATCTAGTAATAATTTATGATAATTATGCAAAAGCTCACTTCAGTATTTCTTGCCAAACTTTTACTAATACTGCTGATTGCAATTGTGACCACAAAAGTCTAATATTTGAAACATTTACATTGTATATAATACTTACATGTTTCAAAGCACCTTCAAAACTTGCTTTAGCCTCTTTAATATTCAAATTTTTCCAGTAACATTCACCAAGTTCATTCCATGCATCGACCAGATGTGGATTCAACTTGACAGCCTTACTGAGACACTGTGTAGCTCGGGAGTCGTACACTGTAGTGATGTTGTAACATTTGCCCTTCAAGTAAAGAAACTGCCCTCGTAGAGAGAAGGGTATTTGGGTGTCCACTGAAACATTTTAACAACACTATTGGACAACCTAAAATGAGTCAAAAAATAGCAGCCCAGAAATAGCAAGCCTTAGATTTAGTTCAGTTTCATCGAATTATAAAAAATTTGGACATAAATTAATGAAGAAACATATTAAAAGCTAAAAATTAAAAATACAGGTAGGTACATTTACATCTAATATATAAAATTCTCGTGTCACAATTTTAGTTACCATACTTCTACGAAACGGCTTGACCGATTTCGATGAAATTTTATGTGTATATTCAGTAGGTCTGAGAATAGGTTGTTATCTATTTTTATACTCCTAAGTGATAAGAGTGGTCCACCCCAAATTTTTATTTTTTATTTCTTGGACAAAATTTTTTATTTTTATTTTTTTATGATGTGGCATTAAAAAATACATACAATCCTAAGTTTTTACACTTCTACCATCAACCCCTATTTTTTAATAGCGATATTAATAATTCAATAATTTTCAACCCAGGTCAATAACTGATTAATTAAAACTTGATCAGTTACCCCCGCCAGGCATCTACTGGTGTCACTTCTGACCAAGTAAACAGCACGGAGTAGGAATGAGATCTCTTTTCTCACTACCTACAGTTTTCGGCCATCATTATTAGTGTTTGTCCATCAATCGTAATAGTGACGTTTATAATTATCATTTTACTATTTCAGTGTTATTTTCAAATAAATTTATCATTAATTCATATCACACCATGTATTTCACAGGACAATTATACGTGGCATGCTCTTGAATGGGCAAACCATCCAGTTTGTTTGTGTTGGCTAAAGATGGGATAGCAAAAAATATTGTACACTCTATTGCTTTAAGAGATTGTTATTGTATTTTAGGTAAAATTATCATAATTAGCCATATATATAATTATTAATTTATATGGCAAAACAATGTTTGCCGAGTCAGCTAATAATAATTATATGGTACTTGGTTATGGTGCGTAGTACTTAGTATTGAATATAAAATGAAAGTCAGTAACTGACTCCATCCATCCATGAGTCCAAGCAAACCTCCCCTGCTCTTAATGCACCCTGCTGGACAACAGATAACTGTCCCTCCCGTTGGAATTTAGTTAATTGTGACAGTATTCGCATGGTAGTAACGTATTTTGCTTGACTGGTTTCTACCAACCCCCTTCTACAAGACCATGAAATATATTCATATGTGTTTTGGTTGTAGTGTTGGTGAGCCAGTGATAATGCGTGTCCCCACGCATTCATTTCGGTTAGCAACACTTCAGTGATGCCTTTGGTGTTACTGATGTCTACAAATATGTTTATGTGATTCCTTGCTGATGATTCACTATCATAACTATAACAGCTTAATTATTTGAGGTCGCTGGTCTCTGTACCATCCAGTTAAATTACAGATTATTACAAAGCTAATGTGCTACAAATGTTACATTAAGATCAAAACTTAAACATACCATCGATACTTTCAAATTTTTCAAGAAGTTCCTTCTTTTTCTCTTCAATCAATTTTGATTTTTCTGAAGCTTTTTCTATTGGATGATCTTCAAAATATAAATCTCTTATTGCATAGAGTGCATCAAGCTCTTTCTGTAAATTTGAAAAAGTACAAAGTAAATATTTAAAAAATCAACAATTTAAACCAACAGTTTTAATAATATTAGGGTTGAATAATATATGTTTAATTTGGAAATACAATATTCAAGAAACTAACTATCTCTTGCAAATTAAAAATAATACCAAATATCTATGTTAACACTGATAATATTTCAACACCAGCAATGAATGCTATGCAAAACTGAAATGCTTACGCCAGAGACATTTTAAAGAATTGTTAAGATATTTTTTACCCTCAAAGTCAATTTATGAATATTTGTATGACATATTTTGTACTAATTTAAAATCAATCATCATCCTCCTGCCCTTATCCCAATTTTATTTGGGGTCGATGCAGCATGTATTTTTCTTCCATACTTCTCTATCAGCCGTCATCTCACTAGTAACTTCCATTCTAGTCATATCATCCTTCACACAATCCATCCATCGCTTCTTTGGCCTTCCTCTACCTCTATAGCCATCTACGTTCATACTTAATACTTCTGTACAACATGCTCTTCATTCCTCCGCATAACATGACCATACCATGATAGCCGGTTTCCGCATAGCTTTTCGGTTAGCGGTGCAACTTTCATACTTCCTCTTATGTACTCATTCCTTACTCTATCCATTCGCGTTATACCACACATCCCTCTTAACATTCTCATCTCAGCTGCATGCAGTCGTCTTTCATACATCCCTTTTGTGGCCCAACATTCTGATCCGTACAAGACTAATTTAAAATCAATATGATACAAATATTAAAAGGATCTCGAGTATTGCAGTTCTATTGACACAATTGGATAGTCAATATTGATAAGATTTATTTTCTGGATATGAACGCACTATATCTATATGCACTGATTGAATGAACATGAAAGTAAATAAAGATATGACTTCGATTATGAAATAAGCAGTTTTAACTCACTGTTAACTTATCCATTATTTCAGTAATATCTTCTAACACTTCAGCCTCATCTTCAGATTCGAGCGACATGGTAGATTCCTGATTTTGGAGCGAGACTGAAAGTAAAAAATAGATGAAAATAAAAATTTGTAACTTTCACTAGAAAAGAACCCATTTATTTTTAACAACAAAACAAGTATTTTTAGTTAAACTCACCTAACAGAAATTAGCACTATTAATTATAAAATAAACAATTAAACAGTATATGAATAACACACGAGTTGACTAGTTAACTCAGTCTATTTAGATTAGTTGACAACCTGACAAATGATTAAAATGACGAATGTCAAATAGGCAAATCATAGACTTTTTTTTCTTAATATGGAAATCATAGACTACTATCGATTATATGCTCGAACATCAAAATCTCGGTAACGATTTGACAAGCTTCTCGTACAGTTAAAACAATCTACACTGGTAACGTATACTACGTTTTTAATCTAACTTGCCAAAACGTACTTTCCAATGCAGTTTTCATTCAATGCACTATTCATTACCTTACTGTACCTAAAACGTACCTGAGTTCAAAACATACCTTTATCGCACAGTTTTCTATTAATTTTTTTACAAATTTGTAATTCATTAATATTTCATAAGAGACGTACACAGATTACATAATAATTTTGACATGTTATGACTAGTTAAATGGCGCGAGTACTGCTAAAAGTATAGCACATATTTAAATCTAATATTACTAATATAAAAATTTAATAAAAAAATAATATAAAAGCTTTAATATAAGTTATTTTTCCTTTATTTAGAACGATAAATAAATGTTTGTTTTTTTGGAAACCGTACCCACTCCTCGGATTTGGGGTATGTCAATCTAGACGATTTAGGCAATCTAGACTGGCAAGTCTGACAAGTAGTCCAATAGGTACTGTACACAATAAGTAACACATATTTGGTGTTTAAGTGTTTTGTAAATTTTGTCTTTTTGCTCGTGTTTGATTCGATAATGGCTTATTACGAAGATATTGTAGAACTGGCAGATAGTAATGGTAAAGTGCAGTGCATTTTATGTGAAGAATATCTCGTTGATGATAATAATTCTATAAATTCGCACTTAAACGGAGATCAACATATGGATTTATATATAAAACGAATCATGATTTGCAATAACATAGTTACCCAACAAAGAACCCCTTCTTGTCTTTTATGTAAAACTGAAGTTTTCAATTTGGAAACTCATGTGCAAAATACTCAACATAAACGGATTATGGAAGAAATAAAATTGATTGTTGAAAAAGATGGTGCATTCCTGGTCTTACCAACAAAAGTTAAAGAAAACTGGTCTTTGGTATACTGTATTATATGTGATTATGATATAGAATTTACATTGAAAGCAATCACAGACCATATTCTATCAATGCAGCATTGGAGAGCTCGGGCAATAGCAGTCCAGGCATTGAATGGAATTTTTTCCATCAGTGGAACAGATGATCTATGGTGCAAGATTTGCCAGATATGCTTTGAAAATTACTTAGAGATTATATTTGAACATGTTGATGAAGACAAGAAACACATTTCAACTCTTGGCAAAATACAAAGATTGATTGCAGGCGAGAATATTACTATAGAAAAGTATTTGACTGATCCCAGCGAGGACAAGGCACATTGTCACAAATGTGATATCAAAGTACCTTGTAATCAAGATAACATTGAGCGACATATAAAGGGAAAAAAACACAAACATGCATAGATTTTGAAAATAATTTACTACTTTTTAATAATACTACTAAGTTTTGGTACGATATTGTCCCATAACAGTACTTTTGATGCTTGGAGGTGCCTATAAGTCTCCATCTTCATCTCCATCTTGTTTATTAAATATATTCCAGGCTTCTACAATTGCGAAGAGATCTATGCCCTCAATTAGGTGGACAAGTTGAAGCCATGCTTATATGGCATTAATAAATTTAAAACAAATATGAAACTGTTAAAATAATTTAATTTGACTAATAGTTGTAATAAATAAATATTGTTTAGTTATCAAATGGATAATCATCTTCTTCAATATCTTCTCCATCTTCTTCTCTTATAACTTCTAGATTATTATGCTGTCTTGGCAAAGTTTGTCTTTGGGGTGGAGTTGTTGTATTGATGCTCGTATTATCTGGCCCAATGCGTGACCTGATTCTATCTTCATCTAACTGTGTTACTTGTGTTAGATCTTCGGCGCAACAATCTATGCGCGATATCGCATTTGATAAGTGATTCTGCAAGCAACTGAAGATAAACATATTAAGGATATTATTTGTTTACAGTAATAAACTGTTACCATTTGTTGTTTGTATTTCCATTTTCTATCATAAATCTAAATAGGAAATGCTAAATTTTTGTATATATTTTGACGTAACGCCTACAACGCACGTTTTGTATGGACAGTGAATGAAACTGATGCGTCGCTCGCGAATCTTGTGACACACGCTGAACCGGATAACAACTAAGTAGTTGACTTTTTTCACTGTCACAAAAATATAAGTAAATAAGAAAGTAATAAAATAATGTTTTTTACATAAATGTTACTAAATCTATACTATTATTGTAAAGAAAGAATGCGAGTTTTCTTATGTGTATCCATCCATCCATCCATCAGCCTTTGGAGGTCCACTGCTGAACATAGGCCTATATGTGTATATGTATATATGTATATTAGCTAATTATTGAACCCGAAGGAAGTTGGGACGGGACGCTAGTTAATATTATTAAGTGTAAGATTTTTGTCTATCTGTGTAGCTAATTATTCCACTACTGAACGGATTTGGATGATACTTGGATATTTTGTAGTATTATGGATCATAACAGGATATTTTTTATCCCGAAAAATGAATTTGTTCCCGCGGAATAAGAAATAAAAGTTAATATGGATAATCTATTAAAAGGGCAGTAAATACAATTATAACTGCTTAACTGCAAATTAATGTTTCTAATCCGTAGAACTAACATAATCCGTTCCTATAATACGCGTGGTGTTTGTTAAAGGTGTAAATTTCTGATGCGAAACGAGGGAAGTTATTAGTATCATGAATTTGTGTGTTAAAATATTCTAAACCATCGTACATATGTATACATTATGTATTATGAAATTGTATAAATAAGCTGATGTTGATTGATTTTGAAAATTGTTGTCAGTTGTCAGTAAAGGTGGACGTGTGCTTGTTTGTTTCATAAATAAACTTAACCTTAATGATTTCTATTTGCAAAGTATGCTAACTGACATAATATCCACCTTTGATGAAGTAGTATTTTAATAATAGTCACAGAGATGTCGCCTCTGTCATAATGAAACCTTGGTCATGGAGATAATATTGAACGCTAACGATAGATGTTGCTATATTTAATTTTCAGCGTTAATTTTCATGAATTGTATCCATATGTATATGTATCCATATGTGTATGTACATAAATTTAACGAGAAATTGAAAAGGTGATACGATTTTTGGGATAGTACTTTAAATGGAACAAAAAATATTAAATATAATATAATTTAGGAATTACAATAAAGTTTTCACTTTTATCGGGCGTGTTTTTGTACACAATTTTATATTTTTAATATAAACTATGAATTTTAGAATTATAATGCTAGCTAATTAAAAAACGAGTGTACGGTATTTGCTGATGTCAAATAAGCATTTTACGATACGAATGACTTTACAAAAGATTTTAAGCCTCTTATTTTTTCCTCAAATGTGGTTTTAATTACGGTATCATCCATCCATCATTGGGTCTCGAAATTATATCCTGAGTCAAAATTTCAACTTCAGGTACTCATCTACAACATTCGGCGAAAATCAGACATGTCAAACGAGCAGACAAACAAGCGAATGATCTTATAAGAGATTTCATCGGATATATGGAATCCCTAAAACATCAATTTAACTTAAATTTGTGTGAATAATTGAAAGCCGATGTACAAGATTTAAATGCTATCTTTACAGCTTAGGGCTATCAAATCGTTAGGGTGTCGCCCTAAATGCTTCTTTGTTAATTTGGACATCACGGACGGGACTTATGTATTTTTACGTAATTTGTATTGATAATTATTAATTATACTTGATATTTACTGAATTTTATGTCTATTTATTTTGTTAAATTTTGATACGAAAATAATGTCAAGTTTACTCACTTAACCAACCGAAAGTTTTTAATGAGGCAAGTACTTTGCATGAATAGGAAAAAACTAGAGATAGGATTTTTAAAGTAATTTGGTTAGGGGGTCTGAGGTATCAGTTTATTTTGGAAAAGCGGTCTCTTGCCCAAAATAGTTTGGGAATCCCTGGTCTAGAACAAATATGCCTGGAATAGTAGTATTAGTGATGTTTACCACTCTTTTAACTCACCAGCTCATTGCGTGAAGATGTCCACTTCTCACTACATTAAACTCGTGGTTAGGTACCAATAATGTATTTTAATCAAATATAAGTAAGTATAGCTTTATTATGTATTTCTACGTGGCAATGTCCATGAATACGCAATAATTTTAATGTTCACCAGTAAAACAAGTAAAACTTACGTGATCCTCTGCATATTGTTATGTAGCTCCCTATTGAATTGTTTGATCTGAACAAGTTCATTTCTTAATTTCCTATCTACGTCATCTTTGATCAGCTCCTTCCCTGGTCTAAGGGTGCGGTTGGCCAACCTTGACTCCACCAGCCGCTCCTGATCCATGGTTTCGAGAATACTCTGCTCTGTTGTTGACAACTCTTCTGCCAAGGATTTGTAGTCTATTAATGCCTGAAATTCCGCATGATTAGGTACGTAAATAAGTTTGCAAATTGCAACACTTATTCAGTAAACCTCTAAATAATACCCGTGTACCGTGTGTTGTAGACATGTTTGGCGGGTTTGGTCACTGTTTCTTCTAAAATCCATGGTGTACTCGTAGATACATTCCAGACCATTCACGATAGATCCCGCATGGACACATGTATTTATTGATACATAACCGAGAAACCAATCACCACCGATTCCTCAAGCACCTGACTGCGTACATCCGCTACGTGGAAACCTCGAGCGCTTGACAACTCTATGTCAAGACATTGGAGACCTCCATTGCTAGCGCTAAAAAGAAAATACGCTCCAAGCAAGTGTGTGGAGATATTTAACTTCTGCAGTACGTCGCCAGTGCGCTATAGTCAGTTAGGGAAATTTTGCAGAAGTATCGCTAAGACTATAACTTCCATGCGCTCAATTTCACCCACGCTATAGTATAAAGATAGAATAATAACACCATTCATAACTTCCGTACTTTGAGTTCCAGAAAGCCACGTAACAAACTAAAAGAGTTGAAAATTGAACCTCTTCTCTCTGCCACTGTAGCTCCTGCAGCTTAATTTTATTTGCATGAAGTCTCCGTCTCAAAGCTGAGTCTACCCTGGCAGCATATGACTGGGCGGCTATGGATAACTGGACTCTTGCTCCTCTGACCTAAACATCAAAATCATGAATTCGCTTCAGCTGTTGTGTAAATAATTAATTTATATACGAGTTTCAGATATTGGTTGTATTTCGATCTCTCAAACAGACGGAACGGGTTTGAATTCTACACGCGGGTCTAATTTTTAGAATCTATGTTCGATTTTGAATTGGACGAATCACTGGTATTGTAAGGTAACCTGCGAGTTCTTTATAACAATTTGAAACGTGTGTGAAGTCCGCCAATTCGTACTCGGTCAATGGAGTTGACTAAAGCCTTCATATCATTGCAAGAAAAGACACGAGTTTACCAGTGGGCCTATTATCGGTTGTAATAAATTGGTGAATGTCTTGTTTTATTTTGCTAATGTCCCACATAGTGCCTACTGCAAAACAAAATATAATATAATTATAATATTATAATAAAATTCTAACTGATCGTTTTGTGTACACGAAAGATATATGAGAATTATTGAGAAATATTGAGAGTGGCCTTTATTAACGCAATAGAACCCCAAACTATAGTTGATAGAATTTGTTTTTGTTTGGCTGAGCGTTTGTGAGCGCTAATCAGCGAAACGGCTTAATCGATTTCGTTATGATTTTCACTAATGCATTGCAGTAAGCATCACTTAAAAAAAAAGTTATCAATTAATATATTTCTTATTGATAGAAAACCCCAGTCGTAAAACAATGTAGGTGCTATTTCTACGCGTAAGTTATAGTTTTTCTGAAGCGAAGCGAGAGCGGTTTACTAGTTCTCTTTATGAAATAGTAGTAAGAGTATACAGTCGTAGGTTCTGTTACTCGTTTAATACTATCTTACTTGCTGTCTCGTAATAATTGCATTAGCAAGAGCTCGCAAGCCTGCTCTTTTCAAAGCTCCACATCTATTCTCCCAACGCTTCATTGGTAGACTTCTGGAAAACACATTTACGCATGTTAAACAGAATTGTGGAATTAAATAGCACCGCTGGTCTTGTAAAACATAGTTACCGCTATCATGATAAATATAATATTGTCTGGACTATTAGTTGACTGTTGGACTTGGAAGTAAAATGACGGATCAATTTCCGCCGACGAGTGGTCTCCGGGATTGATGTCCGGCACATGTCGTGTGACAAATAATTGTTTGTTCGTTAGAATCCTCGTTGATGGTGATATGTTAACTGCGTATGTTCTCGCCATCCTATTTATTTTGTCATCCAAAATGTAGATATTTCTTCAATAGATGCCATTTAGTTGTTAAGAGTTATAAAAAATCAATAATTATTATGTAATTAAAATAATTCAGACTTATAATATAATTAAAATAATTCTTTATTAATTAATTATTATTATTATTAATTAATTATAGTTTTAAGAGGTACTTTTTTCTTTTCTTCTTCCAATCCTTCAGTCTTGTATTATCGTGTTCTGACCCTCGGGTTTCTTCTACAGAAATAGCTTTTTCCTTGTTGAGAATGTCATCAACAATTTTTTTATTAGTCTTTCCCAATAAACTCGTTTGCTTATCAAGGTCAGAAATAATTTTTTCAAATTTTTTCTTCTGTTCTCGAAGGAACTTTAGTTCCTGTTAAATGGGCAACTTATATTTACTTATAAAATTGACTTTTTTTATATAAAATTGATATTCTGAAAGCTTAGAATAAATAGTTTATTTACCTCCAATATAATATCTTCTACGTCATCACAAAGTGGGCTCATAGCGCCAGGTCGGGAATTTTCCTGGGAATGAATATCTATTTCATATCCAACTCTTTCAACTACTACTCGTAAGGCGTCATGCTCATGTTTTAAAGCTCCAATGGCCTCTTCCAAACGCTTTGACAAATCGCTAAGTACCCAGCGCCAAGATGCGATCTCTGATATCCTAGAAGCATTGATTAACTTAGATCTTGCAAACGCTTAAAAATAAGGTAGTTACAATCATAATATTTAACCAGAGGAACCTTTATCGTAACTCAATCTGATCTACAATCCCTTATTCCTTCAGCCACTGCTGTTTCTAAAGAAATATGACTAGGTAGACAAAAATAATAATATTAGGAAATTTCACGGCGTGAAAAATGAAAGTATGAACCCTCAGAATATTTGATCATTTAAATATTTAATCAGATAGTTTAAGATGCAGTAATAAGATTACATTTATGATTTATGGAATTCTCGCATACGTTAGAACAACCAATAAGCTTTGTTGTTCAGAAGTAATTGGAGAGCTTGGTCGTAACCCTATAGCGCATGTTCCTCTTACCATGTAATTTTTAATTTAATTTATCGTAGTGTGATGAAAAAAATTGCAACCTGCACACGTAAGAGTTATCTTTAAAAATGTATTAAATGAAATTCCCCTAGCACATTTCTGACTTTGTCTAGGTATGAGATTTGTTACGAAGTGTCTAATACCTTAAAGTATTACTTTTAACTAACGTTTATTTTACCTTTCTTGTAAGCATTGCTTATAGAGGTATTCGTTAGATTCACGTACAAAGGTTTTCATCATTAACAACTCCTGGGATCCATTCACCTGGGCTATCACCATAGCGTTCAGTTTTTCATTTGTGACTTTCAGATCCTCCAAGGAGCAATCTAAGCCCAAGCAGGCATTTTCACAGTACATTTTGTGGGTTATACTATTGTTATTGTGTATTGCATTATTTTTATTTCATTAATTTTATTTTAAAGTCAAATTGTGCCAGTGTCAAAGTTTCAACTTCAATGTCACTTTAGGTTCACGGCTGTGGTTATCGACCTCTTTACTTGAACAAATTTGATCTGTGAGCACTGGCCATATTTTATTACAAATCCCTAAGATATGCAACAATGTCACTACTATTTAGTTTAGCACACTTTAAAACTTAGTATTAGATTTATTATAAACCAATATTCAGTGGTGATACATATTTACGATTACATTAAGTATATTTTAGACAGCTCTATGCCTACAACATTTTTTTAAACTCCTTAACGATTGTGAATTACTTGCTCGTTTGCCACTGCAGTCTATTTGATAATGACCTAGCTTGGTCAATTAGAGAATTTGACTGAGTTTTTCCGGAAAAGATTTTAGCATTAACTAAGGTTAACCAAGTAAGGTTATTGCAAAAAAATAAATTGATAAAAGGAACTGAAACATTTATTTACTTTCATCTGCAGTATTGGTCCTCCCTATCTAATGTATGAGTAACTTTATTCTATGCAAACAATACAAGTTAATGTTTTTGAAAATATACATCAGATAAAGCCCTTCGAAAGGGTTTTAGAATGACAAAATAGACCAGTTCCGCTACAGAAATGATGCTGAACCCGAGGAACAGGCTCAGGAGACCGCCGATAGCACCTGCAACAAAAATAGTATGATAAAATTCTGACAAAGTGACAGATTAAACACTTAAACAGTATACCTACATACGGCATGAACATAATTTCCGCGCTTTACGATAAAATAATATCAACAACCTATATTATTTATTACCTACTATGAAACAAGTTGCAATCTATCATGTTTCTAAAGGCATTATAATTTTTTCCATATTAAAACTACAGCAGTGTGCAACCACATGTAGGTAACTGGTTTCAAATATAACAATTCTCAACGAGACGATTCGTCTTATTATAAATGTTACTAGCCCAAACATATCTGCACACCGGACACGCAGTAGGTATTAGCAAATATTTTAATGAATCAGCTATGTACAAAATTTGTTTAGAATGCATAAAAAATTAAAAGTGTAGAAAATAGTACATTACAGTGTATAAAAATTAAATATTCACCTGCAAAATAATAATCATCATATTGGGCGTGTCGATGTTGCCCCAGAAACATGTCCTGTTGGAAGTGAACGTTCATTTGTGTTATTTCCTTCTTCCTGTAATCGAAAATTGCTTTATTATAGTAACTTAATAATAGCTTCAATAACAAGCGAGTTTGCTGCATCGTTTGTGGTGCTTCTGGTGTTCCAAATGTCCACCACTTGTTATCATGCAGCCCGTTTGCTTCTTTGATGGCTATCGGCATGAAAAACTTTAACAGTAATAGGTAAAATTATTTCGAAAGCTTTTAGAATATCTGCAAGGTTTGTGATGTAAAGGGATCCGTTATTCTTGAGTTATTGTATTTATCGTGGTGCTCCTTGCTAATCAACGGACGAGACAATGGTGCTAGTTTTCTACTTGACGTCGCTGAACTTTGCATCAACCGGCTTAATCTCGAAGGTATACCTACGTATCTACAGGCTGCTAAGATTAACGACCAACCGAAATAGTTAGCACTAATCAACTTTATGCAGTTATTTTCAACTCCAAATTATCTATACGTGTTTCAATTGAAGTCTTAAACAGTCAGTTAATAAAGTTTTCCGTTTCTCTTTTGGCCAGCAAAGCATCGAAAATGCCTGGTGTTATATGTACAAATGTGTATCACAGCGAGTACGCTTCACCATCTGCTGATTTGTCGGTAATCAACACAAGAAAGGTTTATTTACCCTTTGGTGTAAACAAAGGTAGTGTTATTCTCGACCCTGGCCACCAAATTGGAGTAAAACACTTGGCTCTTGTAGAAGATGTCGTTGCAAGACGGGTAGCAGGAAAATCTGGTCGTGGTGCGGTATTCCCGTCGAGATCCTTCATCACTGTCCACGTAATATGCGTACATAAACTGCTCTGCTAGATTGTCTGAACGAAGAAATAATTCAAATTATTATCAATATACATATCTTTAGTAGTCCACTGCTGGACAAACTCCTTCCATAATTAGCTCCATTTCGCCTGTTTACGTAAACATAAAATTATAAAGAAGGTATGCCACTCCGGGTAATCTTGGACCCTCTAAATCCAACGGTTTCCGCTGTTTTTTTTGTCGGGGAAACAATCTGGTCTTCATAGATTTAGAAAAAGAATATTCACTTACTGCTTAACTTTAAATCCATTAACATCATTGATATTGCACATTGCAGAGGCTGGTGAAAAACCGGTGCAATTTAACGAAATCCCGGATTATCTGCCCATAAAAAGTTGTAGCCAAACTGGATTATTCAAAAAATTAACGTAAGATAGTAAAAAAGATGCTTGGTATCTTATATCTATTGCAGCTGTCTTCGTGATGCTTACTAACATAAAATACTATTTGGACATTAAGTATTATAATATTGAAATTATACCTCTTACTTTCCTGATGCAATCATAATCCGACTTTGTTGAGCAAACAGAATCCGAACTAAATTCATCTGCAATTAAAAGAAATGACTTAAAAACATAACAAAATGTACTACATACGAGATGACAATAAAACATAGTAGTGCCAGTAGATTTAATATGTAATTTTACGCCATTAATAATTTTCGAATAAGTAAGTCAATGATAGCGTTGGCCTATCTTGCTGTTATGGTTACTTGCTGTTGGTTACCTGACATTTCCTACGACAATTTGGTAAACAGCTATCCTGAATCAGCATGTATAAAGTTGAACGAATCGGATACATAAGCTCTTCGTGTAGCACTATTGTGTAAGTAGATAATCATTGTTTCTTACATAAATGTCGTTTTAATTGTCATAGACTTACTCGGCCAGTTATAAAGTACACATTTGCATATCGTTCTTGCTTCTTGTATCAATAAGTCCAGTTTGCAATTGGACCCTGTGTAGAAGATGAAATACTGAAGTTTCCTCTCGCTCTGGAAATAGCACTGGCGCAGGTTGGGCTCCAATGCTCTAAGAGACGTGTCAGTTTTATACGTGGTTGGGTCTATCTCGATGCTGGTCATCCGATTCATTGGAAGACGTATAACCGTGCTAGTGTACACGTGGTCTATAGGTGATCGGATCACAATCTGATGAGGTAATGATCAAGAAAAAATTGTCAAAGAATTTTATTAAAATGTTAACAAAGATAGTAAGCCGCCGAAAATTCTTCGAGTACAGATTATTTTTCTGGGATGAATCATGTTAGAGATTTTTACCTATAATATAAGTTACAAATATGTCAAGAAACATCGAAATTTGTCTAGTAGTTTTCGTGTTACACGTCATCAGGCAGATAAAAAAAAAAACAAAATAATATGTGCAGGCCTCCATATCGATTACAAAGTGTACATTCTTTTAAGTACCTTTGAGTTTAAATAACTTTAATAATCCTTTCGAGAGTTATGTACTTTACCATAATATTGTTTCAAAATGTAACGACTCATTTTTTTTACAAGAACCGGCAACTTTTATGTACATTTACAGTTCGTAGCCAGTCACATTGGGTCATAAACCGATTCTTATAGTCACCATCAGCCTCGCTTATTGAATTCAAATTAATTTATACCTATTCATATAGCATCACTGATATACATAATTTTACTTCTCAACAAACCAGCTCGAGGATATTGCCATCTGGAATATGCAGCTATATAAAATTTCAGTGATATAAAATAATCGCAGGTGACGTATAATCTTTACATATAAATCTATACATATAATAAAATTTTTAGTGATCGCTTTCTGTTCATAAACGTTACATGAGAAAAAACATTATTATGGGCCTTTATTGACGCAACAGAGCACAAAACATTAGTTGTTAAAATTTTTGTCTATAGGTCTGTTTGTCTGTGCGTTTGTTCACGATAATCTTAGGAACGAATTAACTGATTTAGTTCTGGTTTTTACTAATGTATTTCAGTAAGTATCACTTAATACTTTAAGTTTGTTTCATTGCAATCCATCCATAAATAGATAAATAAGTTTTGAAATAATATTGTCTAATTTGTAATTAAAAGAACGAGAAAAACACAATTCTAAAACAATTCAGGTGTTATTTTTAAGCGTAAGGCGTAATTATAATAGTACTATAATATGTAAAATATTGTTGCGTCTGCTGGAGGTCGCATAACTAACACTAATCATACCAACACTTATTAGATACCTAGTTTACCTTAGCGGGTCAAATGCCCCGAAATTTACGTTTCCTACTTTTATGGAAACTTTTACTTTTACTTTTCTTTTTTACTTCCTTTTTTTTTCTTTTTAAATATGGATGTTGGAAAGGAAATAAAAATATAATGATAATAAAATATGTATTATAATTATATGAAATAGTATTTTTACAATTTCTATTAAAAAAATAAGAGTTGTTTTTATACATTATATTTTTACACATAAGTGTTTCTGTCGCACATTTCCCGCAAACAATTTTTTTACAATTGGAGCAAATTTTATTAGTTTTATTTTTTTTGCAGTATCCTATTTGACACCTCTTACGTTTATTAGAATCTGTAACAGGGTTAGGCAACGATCGTTTAGTATTTGCTTTTTCTTTTGGTTGTTCACGGGCAACTCGAAAATCGTCGGCAAGTTCTACTGCTAGCTTGAGTAAAAAATCTTGTCTCGAGATATT
>PDGT01000012.1:5995064-6075788 GCA_003671415.1 Megathymus violae | reverse complement strand
ATTCCAAATCGTGGATACCATAGCAAATTTATCTGCTTTCAAACGTTCACTCCGCTGACTTTTTTTATCAAAACGAATAAATCTAAGAATTTCGGTAAAATTATTTCTGCTCATAGTTTCAGAAAAAAATTTGGGCCCCCATATATTATTCCACAAAAAAGAAAGTTTCAAATTATTTGCTCCATATGCAGCTTCTGCATATAAAATTGCAAGCAAGTTTTTCTTGAGATAAACTCCAATCGGATCCTAACACTGTTTGCTTCTTCTATTGCGCATGTTCTTATATGGTTCATAATACGGTGGTCAAATATCAATGAAAATGCAGTACTAACTTTACCTTTCATTATATGACGTTTAGCATATCCTGTTGGGCCTACTTCTTGCCTGAAAATGTTATGAAGTGGTGGTCTTCTAGGTGTGCCACCTATTTGTATTTCTTCCCAAACAGATCCATCAATTGCAACATGTTTTTCATTTATTTCTGCTTCACTTTCTTCAGAACTTGAGAGTAATCTTCTTCTTTTTCGTCCACAACCGATATTCACAATATTTTTGCTCTTCATTGTCAGTATCTGTAGATTCAGACTCATTTTCGTTTGTAACCAATATATCTTCGTTTTCAGAAAATTCATCTTTAACGATTTCCGAAAACTCTTCTCCAATATCATTTATATCTTCTAAGAATTTGGACTGTCTCGTTCGTTTCGACATTTAATGGGTAAATAGTTACCTGTATCACTAATAAAGCTATCAAATTAAAATAAAAACTATGTACCAAACTTTTCTTTTTTTGCTACCTTTTTTACACAAAAATCTAGTTTCAATCTAAAATTTTTATATTTTCTTGAATTATTCTTAGCTATTTTGATTGAACTACTTTACGTAACAGTCTTTGCATACATTTGCAGTTTACTGAATACAATAAGATAAGCAATATGTATTGATAAGCTTATAAACCAAAAAAAATGTTCTCCGGGTCAAATGACCCGATGTGGTAGACAACGGTATACGACAGTTATTACTCAAAATAAACAAAACAAAAAATTATAAAAATAGTATAAGAACAGTAGACTTAATTAGCCAGAAAAAGTCAGTAAGTTAAATTTGGAGAAGTAATAAGATAATACGTGCATTATCAATGCAAAAGTTCAAAATGGGTCATTTGACCCGTTATGGTATGATTAGTGCTAATTTACTTGATTTATACAGGTCATATTGACACAATATATTTGTTTAAACGACTCGATCTTTAGTAACTAATAAAGCATCGAATAGATACTATTATAATCAAGTTATTAACAAATAAAATTTACTGAAAATCATAATATATGGACAACATACTCGCTTAATCAACACAACAGTGACAAAAGACATGTGACATCAAAAGGTCTTACCGTAAAACCAACGTTATTCCCGTCACAACCAAACTGATGTTCGCTCGTATTCAAGTACAACTCTAGTCCAAGGCCATTCGTCTCTCCCGCGCCCTTGATCCTCCACGGCACCATATCGGAATTGATGGGAAACACCTTCGGATACCCCACATCCAAGTTCCAGTCGAGAGCTTTGCCTTCAGCGTTCGGGTTGAAAGTTTTCTGCCATGCTAAACTTTCATTTGTGCTAAAAAAAATAGAAGTTTAAATTATAACACTGTTGATGATTTTACCGTGAAAGTGGCCGTGTGTTAAACATTCTAAGTTGGGACTTGTTTATACAAGCAATATATAAAAAATTGTAATGTGATTCAAGGGTATGGCGGCGTCATTTCTTATCTTATGATTTAAGATATCGCCGAAGGTTTGAAGAGAGCGATTGAAATAAAAATATGAAATGGTACCTATGTACATACATGCCACCAAAGGGGTCATACTCGTACTACGTTTCCCGGAGTTGGCATGAAAGCTTACAATTGAGATGTCAGAACAATCACGACTCGAAAAGAAACATTTATCTGTCAATCAAATGTTTACTATCACGAGAATCGAACTCAGGACTCTTCTCTTAGAGAGCAGTGTAGAGACGCAAAACTACCTTATCTAACTATTTTTCCATAATTTTTTAATAAACAAACTTACAAGCCGTTTAAGGGTAGACTGTTAAACGTGAAGCAAAGCCCATAGTTAGTGAAGATAGGTTTAAACAGTTTCTCGCAGCAATCCTCAGTGGACCATTCGCTTCCATGATGTGGTCTCCATGTGCAGGCACGGACCACTTCCTTGCACGTTGGGGCCCCCTAGAATAAATATATCAATTTTTTTATCCTTCTATGGAAATGGAAAATTGGTTGGACTAACGCACTGAGAACCCAATATAATGTCCTGCACGCGCCTCATATTTATTCAAAGAAAATATCGTGAGAAGACATGCATAATGCATATCAGTATCCACATTGTCAAAAGTATGCGAAGTCGGTCAATCCATACTTAGGTTGCATGATTGACAGTAATGTATTACGGCAGATGGAACGGAACGCTTCATTCATTACGCACGAAAATCTTAAAGCCTTCGTATACCACAAACTTTATATCCTAGGTTCACGACATCCTAGCGCGGATGTCAAGCGAGGTAAACTAACAAAGTAGTAATTATAACATGTATAAAATAATATATAATTTCTTTCATCATAGCCAGAATAGCACTCTGCGCACAAGAGACGCACTGCTCTTCCGTATAGTTGTATAAAATCAATATGTGTGCGACTCCACAAACATACCGGAAGCGCTACAGAAGCGGAGTAGCTCCACCACCGCCCTGAACGCATTGTAAAATTAGACGCGAAGGGCCGTAACATCTCTGTGAGTAACTGGACCATAGACTGCAAGTATACAGCGAGGTGCAATACGCAATAATGAGTGCGCAAATCAGCTATCAGTGACGTTTTCCGATTGCTCTGGAGTATTTCCTAGTTATTAAGCGTTTTCCAAGATGTAAATAGTCAGAACCCAAGGACAGATTTTATAAAGTCTCTCTAGATGTTAGCAGGTGTGCTCTTGGTGCTGTTCTAATGGAATCATACTATCGATGTTGAGTGGAGATCTTTATACCAATACCTGTCTATCAATTGCGGGACATGTAATCTTTTTTCTAGTAACCTGTATTATTATTATTATTATTATTTCTGTTACGCGAGTTGTACCTGAATTATAAATTCCTGCATCATCTTCGTTTCTTCTGCCGTCATACGTCGTTGCAATCTTATTTTCACATTCTTCATTTGGGGGCACACAAGACCAGCAAAGAAATTTTCTAAACTGCAAGCATCGTAAGCAATTAATCATTTAATACAAAAAAGATAATTATATAAATGGCGGGAATTGCAAGTGTGCGGGGATGGTTAAATCCCAAACTATAAGGACTAGCGGCAAATAATCAATCAACCAATAAGGCTTTGAATCCATTTTGTTCAGATTTAAAACATTTGGCACACATATGGTATTTAAAAAAAAAATTCTTCCTAGTCGAGTTCGAACACGTTGTTTTTGGAATAATTTCATAGTAGGTGGGTAATGAAAAGTTGATTTATATATTTAATTACTTTATAAGTAGCTATCAAATTCCTTCAGGATAAAAATATATTATTATTTTAATTTCAAACTATAATTTTGAACAATGAATTGGGTAAGCTTATAATAAAAATAAAATAGTTTTAATGTGTAATTTTTTGATTAATTCGTTTTATGTAGATACCTCGGTATGTAAATTGAACAAAGATGCGTAAAAAAATACCTTATGCAATTCCACGACAAGCTCGTCTTCCGAGTCAACAAGATATTTGACTACGAGTGGCCGAGGCCCACACTGATAACACGCACAACTGATATCTTCTCTCAGCACCACTGGACGCCGATGATCGCTGATTCCGTAAATATTACTTACTTATTAAGCTGTGAGACGTTGGCATAAGACACCTTGACGTGCAAATGTGGGCACAGCACGACGCTCGGGAACGGAATAGCCCATATTGGAGTCGGCAGGGAGTCAATGACGTTGACGAATGGAGTGGATGTCCACTTACAGAACAGCTGGATGATGTTGACGGCGCAAAACGCTATGCTGATTACGACAATCAGTACCCACGTGAAACGCTCCTTGCGCGAGAAAGTGGGTTCGAACACGTATCTGGAACAGAAAATAACTATTATGTAGATACACTATTACAAAACACAATATTTATTTATCTTTGTACACACAATACAAAATAACACAGAATACAATAAAAGAATATTCATACTAAGAACCTAGGAACAGCGAGAATTTTGCGCGCATAGTCACTTCGTTTGTAATATGGAGCATAGACTTATACGATAAATATAATATATACAAAATTTGTAATTATTCAATGCAATTATTACAAATATACAATAATTAAGATAAAATTGACATTGTAAAATAATAATATATGTTGAATAAAATACCACATTACAGGATTAATTAAATAAGTAAAACAAAATTCTTAATAATTATTTGCAAATAACTTCGTTAAACTATACCCGGTCACTCTCAGAGGACCGGACTACCCTCAGTGTTATAGTATTATTCTGCTTAACTTATTTTAAGTGTAGCCTAACATTTAAAATTATCAAGAGACGGTGTTACAGCATTATTATGAAACAAAAAATACATAAATAATTTTTATGGAACGTGGGTGTTCGTATTATTACCATTTATTATTAAGATAATTAAAAAACCCTTTTTATTAGAATTATTATTAATCATTATTATATATGTGTATGTAAATGGCGGTGACCGAGCAAAACGGAAAACTTTTGAACGATATCAAAGTGGTTTTACGAAAGCCTATGAATCTTCATTAGCTACTTAAACTCCCAAGAAAATTCGTCCGATAAACGGGAGTCATTGTTTCTTTGTTCTGCATCGCGGCAACCTACTTACATACATTAGATCGAGAAAATCTGAACGGTGATTACTAAGCTCTTCGAGACGATGTCAGTGGCAAAATTTCGTTGGCTAATAAACAAAATGTTCTATTGTTTAAGATTACTTGCACCGCTCCTTCCATAGCACAAACATTTAATGAAGCGATTGGTTATGAGATTAATAATAGATAAAAAATAAAATTCATAACGTGCTAGAAATACCAATAGAAACACAAGTGCGTACCTCCGTACCTACATATACGAAATTTTACCCTTATTCAGCAGTAAACAACAATAACTTAACACGATATTGTAACATAGGCTACAAAAAGAGATACGACTTTGAAACTAATACATGAAGTCCGTAGCGCATGACGCGACGCTTCAACGAATTTTAATAAGCAATCCGACTTACTTCACTCCGTGTAAGGAGCCTTCGTAAAGGAATTGTTTGAGACCTTTCATCACTTCAACTAACCACAATTTTGTGAACAATCTACATATCCCTTCGTTTCCATTGGAATTACTGCCGTAGCTACACTCGGGACCATTATTGTTCGCACGCACGCCTTCAGGGCTTATATATTTAAAGTCTTTCAAGTAGAAATCTCGTATATACCGAGTATTCGTCTCTTCCGATTGTTTTTTGTTCTCCTCGACTGGTTTTAGTTTAAGTTTGAACATGTTAACTGTATTATATTCTTATTAGGCGGCAATATTTATTTCAGTACAAAAGTGTCGTACACGAGTTAACCACAGATAATCGTAGAAAGGAGTAGTTCAAGAACGCGTGAAATGTAATCAATTGAATACGATGCACTAATGCAGCGATTCCCAAGCTGTGATACGCGTACCCCTGGGGGTGCGCAGGGTCACATTGAGGATACGTAAATATTATATTGGTAATGGCGGAAATACTGAGAAATTAAAACAATTAACTTATATAAACATTATTATAATGAATTATGTTTACAATATATAAAATGAACCTTATAACTAAAACCTTACTAGGGTGCTAGATCTTAAAAGAAACGAAAAACATTTTTAGGGGTAGACATAGAGTTATCAGGGGAGAGTTACTCATAAATGAAAAGTTTTATTGAGAAGTACGTGAACGAAAAAAGGTTGGGAAGTACTGCACCAATGCTTTAACTAATGTTTTAATTTCGGTTTGTTTGTCACTCTATAAAATAGTAATTGTAATTGATAAGTACAACTGATAAGTTCAATGACACGTGTATGCCCTTGCTAGATCGTGGAATTGACAATTTCATAAAATTTTCATATTATTTCATGAAGAAGATGGTTTGGTTAAATTGATCGGTGATTGATCGGTTAAACAAAATGTAGTCGAACTGCATAATGTTAAGTGAATATTGTTGCCTATGAAACTGTGCAACGGTCTTGTATGAGAGTCCTAAAATAAGTTAAATAAGTATGATACATAAGTAAATATTAAAGTTATATAAAGTTTATTCTACAATGTACCTACCACGTGTTCTTTATGGTTTCGTTATGGTTCATCTGCAACACCAGGGGAAGACCCTTTGTTGTTACCTGATATTCAAGATGGCTATCCATTGCTATTTGACGGGCCCGTACGTAGTCAGCTGCGTGTCGAGCGACGGATTCCGGGTTTGATTCTCAGATAAATGTTTGTTCTCGGGTGTTTGTCGTGTAATGTTTTTGTACGTCCACGCCACTCGCACACATCCTGTTGTGGGTATCCTGGATGTATCCTGGGTATCCTGATGCGGGGATGGGGGTGTGTAAACAATTATATTTATATCGAAACACCTTAAACACTTCACGGTTAATTTTACGGAAGACGTTGATAGTTATCTAACCAGATTAAAAACCTTACCATCAAGCGTCGGTACAATCGGTATTAAGTTGGACAGGTTACAGCCTAGCGACCTCCAAACACAGGACTTAATACCATCGCTTCTGTCCTTGTTCAACAGAACACCACGAGCAGGGGTGGTTGCCTTGGATGAAAGGATCGAGGAGCACCAACTCAGAATAAAAAAAAATCAGTCTTTTCAATAATTAAGAAAATCATACACAGAGTCAAGCGAAATTCTTGTGATGGTCAAAATGGATGCGATCAATTTGTTCCGTTCCCAATGCACTTCGCTCTATTGCCATTCGTACTTACCTCGATTACTAATTAATTATGGAAAGCATCAATTAATTGCCAGTAACTACGGCAGTTTAAAAGAAATAGTTTTATGTGTAATCTTTTATTTTGTTTTAGCATAATGAGCAAACTTTTGAACACCATCCTTTTAGGGGTCATATTTCGGAAATCAGGATCATATTTATTTATTGAATTATTTATATAAATGCTATTAATTAGATATTTACTAGGATTTTAACAGAAATATTTCATGGAAACAGATCCGTTCTTGAGATAAAATGTATTCTAGATGTTGATACATTATATGGCTTATTAAATATACGAAGTAAAGTTTTCACCTTGTAAATTTATTTATCTATTTGTTAACTAAATATATATATATATATATTACATAATTAGTAAACAATTTGTATGATATCGTGTTAATCTATGTATCTAGAATAAAATTTACAAAAGACGATCTTATTGATAAGCAACGACTTTTTCCAGATAACCTTTGGAAAATGACGGTATTGACAAATAGAAAAAAATACATAACTTTTTTCATAAAGGTGATATTGACCATGTTATCAGGCATTTGTCTTTTCTTCGTTTAAGCGTACCATATTTAACAAAACATTTATTGAACTTTTCAAGAAATATTTAATGTGCGGATTTGATTGGTTTACCATCGATTTTTTATAAATTTGAAACAGCAGATTTTCCTTTTCTTCATTTTTTTCCTTCGCAATAAAACTGCTTAAAAATACCTTCTCACGCACCACCCTGTTATTTTTTATTTGCATGATAAAGAAGCTTGGAATGGGAAAACTATAGAAAAACAAGAGTACAGTTTCACGGCGACAACCTGTTAAGCACTGTACGCACTGTCTGTTCATGTTAGTACACCCGGAGCACGGATTGATGGAATCATTCAGTTTTATGTTAGCACTACGTAGTTGAAACATCGAAAATATTCGTTTTATAAACTACTTACAACGGAATAGTAAAATTACGAATAAACAGTTATTAACAATGGAACTTCATATAATTATATGTAAATACGTACTGATATTAGAGGTGTCTATGCATACATATATCTTTAAATATAACAAGAAGTTTCTCGGAATCTTTATTAAAATTAATAGTTAGTGTAATATTTGTTTGTATTATTTATGTGTTTGTCACCTTAGAACTCTGTCATTTAGTAGCCGGAAAATTCCTTTTTTGTTTGAGAGCGTATAAAGGGCTTCCTGTTTGGTCCCCTTTTGGTCAAGAATACCACTCTGAATGGTGAAAAATAAGACACGAAATAAATAATATAAATACATCTTTTTCAAATTGAAGTCGATTTGTTTGTTCAAATATTTACTCGTTAAAGCATGAAAAAATGCCTAGTGTTTTTAAAGGGCGTTGGAATTTTACTGTTCGGTATTTTTAACGTTTTAGAATATGTATGAAGTGTAAACTTATGTTTTGTCAACGCAACATGTTGCCTTATTATATTATATCTGCATAATTAATCGTTTCATAAGTTTTAAGTTTTAACTTCGCATACATTACTAGTGAAACAATGTTTACGAACTGGATATTTCACACACGCACAAAACCTCTTGAGTTTAAAAGAAAAACCTACTAGAAATAACGGTATAAATAATATCATGTATAAGAATAGATGGCATTACATTATATAGGTAAATGATAAAAGAAAATTCAAAGAGTATATAGACATATACATTTTTCTTACACCTACAAAGACTTTACGGATAGTGCATACAAACAAGGCTTTAGTGACAGAAAACTTTCCGTATATTTCAATAGCTTTTCTTGAATTTGTCTCAAACTTTTCGATTGCTGATCAATATGTAAGTATAGAGAATACAACCATTTGTAAGTTTAAATAGAGTATTTATGTATATAGTACCTAGGTATCCTTGGATAGTTAAAAATAAATAAATATACGCCCATACACACGCATCCCCTACTAGGGTTCCCTGTGCTGCGGGTGGCATTGACGCACACAAATAAGGCATCACAAACGGCAAAGACCCGAGAACAAATATTTATCTGTCACAAATGTCATCCTCGGCTAGAAATCAAATATGGAACCTGGGCAGATACCAGATAGGCAACTACTACTTGCACTATGGGTCATTCCATACTTTTTTTAAGTAAATCAAAATGTTTAAATTTACAACGGTTTAGATCCGTAAATGCATTAACCGGCCTGAGCTTTTCTTATCAGGATGGGTAACATACATATATACATATAGTTTCATTATATAAATATAAAATTTAAGTTTCCTAAATAAATCAAAAGTATACAAAGATTGAGCATGTTTTTACAAATAAGTTTGATTTGTTACGGTTTCATTTTAGTAAGTTTCATAATTAAAAAATGGGAAAATATTCTTTCAATTTCATTGCACAAATTACAATGAAACGACATTAGAAAATTTGTTATTATATCTTTGTGGCCCAATCCAGTCCTTATTTTCAGCTCACACATAATAATGTACCTTCAAACGCAGCGACAAATTGTCAAAGCCAGCAAGCAGCAGTCGTGGGATATGCAAAGTTCTTTGAGCTCTGTGAAGTATAGAAAGATGATGTTAATTAGACCTCTACCTTGTTTATACAAGCTAAAATGGTGCAACTGTAGAAAAACAAACTTCTAAGGTATATTACACAATAATAATCGATAAAATCTTTCTTTTATTGGGTATGCAAATTATAATCATTGGAAATAAATCAATGTATTTAAATGTAATTGTGAATGAAGTATCAAGACATAAGAGCGCACTATGTTAATCTTGTTGTGAAGCCATACCAAGGAGGAAGTTTCATGTTTCACAACGAACGGTGAAAGGGTACATCGGCATGAACGGTAAGTGTGCAAAATTTTCATGC
This sequence comes from Megathymus violae, assembly GCA_003671415.1. Taxonomy (NCBI): domain Eukaryota; kingdom Metazoa; phylum Arthropoda; class Insecta; order Lepidoptera; family Hesperiidae; genus Megathymus; species Megathymus violae. The sequence goes on along the minus strand of PDGT01000012.1, from coordinate 6,065,882 downwards.
AATAATTAGTAAGTAATAAAATTATATCCATACCCCAGGATTCCCCGTGCAGTGTAGTATGATCACACAATATTAGAAATGCTTACCTGTCTCATCACGGTGCCTATGTTGGCTAGAAATTGAACCCGGAACTCTGCTCAGTTCTCACGGTACACAGGATCGCTATCAGATGGATTACAAGGTCATAATTTTTTGTTATTAATCATTTAATTACGAATTATTAATTATTGAATTGAAATGAATTAACAATTAAGAAAACATAAGAAGCCAGCCTGCTTGGTGGTAAGGCTTCGCGTATTGATTATACGATTAGTATTATTAAGTCATTAATATGGTTAACTGGTATTATTATCTTTCCGTGAAGCCTGCCAGGCTAGCTACCACCCTCCTGCTTGAGTCGGCCGCCAAACGACTCGTCGTGTTCCGGCTGGGGGCTTGAGAACCAGTACCTTCTTTCTAACCTCCTTCTCATTTTCTGGTCGACAACGCATCAGTGATACCTTTGGTCTAGCTGATGTCCATGGGCGACGGTGACCACTTACGATCAGGTGGCTCGTCTGCTCGTTTGTCGGCTATTAACATAAAAAAAAAATACATGGAGTTTGTTATATGCCAACATTATTTACTTGATATTATGCTTTAACATTTAACACTTCATTGATGCCATAATAATCATTAATTAAAAATACTGTTATGTTTTTTTCGATACTAATATTAGTAGTTGTATTCATATGCCTACCACATTTTATCAGTATTTTTACTATGTGACAAAGGGGCACTTAATATTGTCTTACGTATCAAAGATATTTAGGGATAATATGATATTATTAGTAACGATATTCCCAGTATTTGTATGATCAGCGAGTTTCTTAAAGACTAAGCAACATGAAGGCTAATAACTGTTTTGTTTGTTTAATAACTTCACATTGGTCTATCATTAGTTTTTACAGACCACAATCAATATGTGTCAAAGAGCGACGCTAATAATCCATACATATGATAAAATTTTAACTGATCGCTTTCTATACATTAGAGATATATGAGAAAAACTACTATTAGGACCTTTGTTAATGCAATAGAACCCAAAACTCAGTTGTTAGAATTTGTGTCTGTTTTTCTACGCGTTTGTGCGCGCTAATCTCAGAAACGGTTCAACCGATTTCGTTATGGTTTTCACCAATGTATTGCAATAAGCATCAGTTAATATTTAAAAATCTTACATTGCAACCCGTCCATAAATGAAAAAAGATTATAAATTAATATATTTGTAATTGACAGAACGACGAAAGTGCATCTCTTAAAACAATGCAGGTGCTATCTCTAAGCTTATGCCGGAGTTTTTCAGAAGCGAAGCGAGTGCAGTTTACTATTGTACAATTTAAACGTAGATGTAGGTAGGTATTTTCGATGATAATTACTGTGACCATTAATTGTAGTTACGAAATGGGTCGTGACGCTCATAAGTTGTCGAGGGTCATCGCAGAAGATAAGTTGTGGCTCGCTACGAGTAATTTAGATATTTACCGAATGAAATATCCGTTCATTTGTGAACTTTAATGTTAAAAAAGATGACAAATTGAGTTGCTTAAGTACATGACGGGAAGAGGTAGATGAGCCGCGTAATGGTAACAATATGGTCAAATTTAGGTAGTCCAATTAAAAACTGAACTCAAATTAATGTTTTCAATAAGCTCCAGTTTATTAAGGCGCTGCTCTCTTGATCTTAAAGGATAGGCAAGAGAAGAGATTGAACGAGTTGTACGAGCAGAGGAAGCCTTGGAAGTGAACTGAGCGCTACAATTTTTTTTACTCGCCTCTTTCATTTGCGGGGACCATGACATATAATAGGCCATGATTATACCTACTCAAATTTTAACAGTTTTATTCGTACTATGAGGTATAATAATTCTATCAATATTCACCCTCGGTAATAGTGCTAGGTTAATTAGAGCTATTAATTTGCTATTAAGTTGGCTGTGTATTTATAATGTTAAATGTTGACCAATAATTAATTACATAAAAAAATAATTAAATTATTTTTGATACGTCCAATAAATTTGTCAACACGACGGATTTGCTAAAAAAAGCTACATAAAAAATAACGTAAAATCTGTTTCATTCCTAAACAAACATGACAAAATGTGTCTTGCTTTAATGTGCGAGTGAAGGTTATAAAGATTTTTTTTACATTAAATAAGTAAATGCTTGACAACAAAATTAAGATAATTCGTCTATAATATTCTGTTCCTACATATCGTTCGTTAATTTGATAAGTATCAAACGATCACAGTCGTAGTATAAGTGAATTGTACAGACGTACGCGATGTTATCCTAGTACTCGCATCATTCATTCTCGAATGCTAGTGTCCGAGTACTTTTTAAATCGACCTCTGCTCAAATTTACGTAGTTGATTTTATATACGTAAAGATATTGATACTTATTTTGGTGAAACGTGAAAACTGTTAACATAGAGTTTACAAAGATATACAGGTGTTATTTTGAAGGAACGACCAAAGTCATTTGGAAAAAGTGTTTTAAGTAAGTAGTTAATAAATATTGTTTAACAGTTGTGATACATGCATAGATATATTGTGCGCCAAGGTCTTGGATGATTTTTTAAAGATGTCTTATGTCTCACATCTCAAACGCCCGTGTTCGAATTCGAATTCAGGGACAGGCGCTTAGGTAATATTTGTATTTAAATTTTGGTTGTTCGTGATTTCATTTTGAAGTTGTGTGTTATGTTTCTTTTTGCTTGGGTACGCACACAAATCCAAACATCAAATATGGAACGGTGGCTTTGAAAGATTTGAAAAAATTTGAAAGGGAACTATGATTTTGTTAGCCTAAGTAGTTTTGCAAGCCTAAGTAGGGAAGAAAAATCGAAGATGCATAGATTATAAGAAACATAATGTGGATATAAGAAAGGAAGGCACAAGGCAAGAGAATAATATTTTAAATTAGTTGAAAATTACCGAATTGAAATCGTGGCTTTTAGACCTGAATTTTTTAATAGCAACGAAAACTGGCGTCGGAGACACGACGATTTATATTTTATTTCGTCATACATCTTGATATTGACCATCTGCGGCACTGGCGCCAGAGAGAAACGGGAGTTTAGCGCTTCGCACGGTACTCGGTCTGAGGCGCACGCTTGAGGCATTTTTGACCTCACGCCGCAATGAATGTGTCGGTTAGAAGTTTTTGTTTTACCTATAGCTTTTGAAACTGATCAAATCTTTTTTATTTTTCACTCGAACTTTACAACAACAGACAAAGATTGTGAATGTTAGTGTGTTTATTGTTATGACATTTTTTACGTTTCAGAAACCATGACAATGTACAGTAAAGCAATATGTTTCGTCGTGGTTGTTATGTCTTTAGTTTGTAAAAGTAAGTATTTATATGCGATGTCTGTTTGTGCAAAAATTCACAAATGTGTTTTTGAAGATATGTACCGTACTTAACAGTCTATGCGTGTTGTGCATTGTAAAGTTATCGGATATAATATTTTAGGACACGGATGTAATGTCGGATGTAATATTTTATTTCTTTTGTTTTTCGCATACTTAATAAATATTTTATATGTTATTGATAACTGTTGTGATATATCACAGAATATAATAAATTTATTTAGGTCTTTGTATCGCCAACGCAAGTCACAAAGAGTTTGAATATAAATATAAAGAAATAGATAAAATTCCGAAGTAGGTAACTACGCGTACCTATTTAGATATTGGAATTTACAAGCGCCGCGTGACGGCTATTTCTAGGTAAATAATTATAATATTATTACATAGTATAGTAGAGACATTAATAACAGAAATATCTGCAAAAGCTAGCAAAAAATACATATCATATTATTGATTATAAGATGCTCGTAGGTATCCGTTTCTCTGTTTCTTTTACTCCAAGTTACCACTACCTTTCCAAGCAAAAGTAATAAAGTACGTTCATAAGTGTATTGACAAAATACGTTAATGATTTTGAAGTTGAATATAAGATTTTCCCATTGTCAAAGTTTAAAAATGTTCAAAGTTTTACATAAGTTTTACATAACTTCGAAAGACATTCCCTTACATTTTGTGTTGCTCTTGTTAGTGATAAGTTCAATGAACTTGTCTTTAAACATATTTTTTTATTTAATTTATATAACTTGTAACTTGTTCCTTCCTCGTAGGAAGGCAGTGTAAACTTTTGAAGAAACTATAGTTTCGCAAGCGGCAACAATTTATCAAGGAATAAGAAACCAATCAAAGTATCTAATATTCTATATATAACTTTCAGAACTGTTATTAAGGAAACAGTTAAAAATTACTTAGTTAAACTCATCGACCATTTAAACATAGACTTTTTTTCACGTAGAATAAGTTAATACTTGACAACAATCCCACCTGATGTAAAGTGGTGATGAATTCTAAGATTTTGAACGTACTAACTTATAAGAGCTTATACACTCTCCTCTTAAAGGCTTTGCGTTAAATAAATTATTCTCCTAACACCTTAAACCCCTCAAAGTAATATAATGAACTAATATTTGATTTCCGCACAGCTCTCGCAATCCACTGTTATTACTGCAACAGCGCGAATAACACAGCCTGCTTGGACGTCAATGCGTACGAAGAAGAGGTACGCTCCCGGATTATTCCCATCGTCGATTGTAACGTTGCTATCCCCAGCCCCGTGGCGCATAATTTCTTCTGCAGGAAGATCGTACAGACCAGTAAGTTTTGCAATATTTGACCCAAACTGGAACCACACTTTTACTTACTACTTGTCTACTTTCTACTTACTACGTGTTTTAAGTGTGAATCCACGTACACAAATCGAACACTCACAGACAAGTAAGCTAGTAGTAAGCGTAATTTCCGCCTTCTTATCCTACGTCGAATTTGGGAAACCTTTCACCATAATTCGTATAATTGGTATTTACTTTATTTTTTTATACACAGACAAACAGACAAAAACTCTAACATCCATTGTTTTGGATTCTATAACATTAAAGGCCCCTAATTATAGTTTTTCTCATATATCCTACATGTACAGAAAGTGATCAGTTACAATTTTATTATTTGTATAGATATCTGCTTGGCTATGTTTGCAATCTTACAACCTTTTAATTAATTTTGTTAAAACTATAAATAATTTTATAATCTCTAATTGTTGACGAACAGGCTTCAACTGAACCTTCTGCCTGCTTATACATTAATTTTAAATACACTCGAAGTAAAGATCTCAATACAGATGCACCGGCATGGAATCCGCAACCCCTTTAGTGTAGAACTCATTGGCATAAGCGATTCTCGAATGGATCTTCTGCTTCCAGTATTTCACCCTCACAAAGACTCCGATGTTCGAGTGACGCGTGGCTGCGGCTGGATGCGTCATCAGAAGGATTGCTATAAAGACGACAACGCGGATCACCTGGGCACCGTTTGCCAGTGCTTCACGGACATGTGTAACGCTGGAGATAGCGTCGACCCGGCCAGCGTCACCGCGCTGTTCCTTCTGTTAGCCGCTTGCCTATATCTATGTCGTTGAAAACATATGTATGATAATTATGAAATTGTTTTCACATAACTCATTATGTAAGCTATAGAAATATATGTATAGAACCAATAGAAAAGCAACTCTCTTGTCCCTTTTGTAACACGGTACTGTTATGAGTAATCAACGAGGTCTAATGTAAAAAGTTTCTGAAGGGGCATCCACATAAATGACTGTGTGCTCACGCATCAGTACCGCCATCTAAGATGAGAAAACGTGAACATGTTTAAATTGTTTGATACCCATACCGGGTTCAAAAAAGGATTATGTTTCAAACAAAAAAACTAAATTAAAATCGATTCATCAGTTTGAGAATTACGATACACACGTTAAACTTATACCACCTGTCTGTTTGCGACAGGTATTAAAAATGTAAGTTCATTGTCAACAGTGGATCGTAATTTCATTGAACTGTTGTGTGTTTAATATTGTTCGAGTTTATTTATCGCTAATCTGACACGAGTGGGAAGTATCACGCAGATGGCCGCTAAGCACGGGGCTCTGCGGCCCACAGACCGTCAGACCTCGCGGTTACAAAAATCTCTACGTTTGTGTCATGCACACGCGCTATTTACTTTAGTCCGTTGGATTGTTTTCTGGTGCAGTGACAACGGAAATAGATGCGAAGGGAACTCAGTTTAAAATCTGTACTAACAAACACTTGTTCAATGCATCACACACGCCTAGAGCCCAAGAATAAAGTTTTAATTGTCATATCGGTCGATCACGGTCGGAATCAAATCTGAGCTTCCTCGTTCGGTAGGCAGGGTCACCGTCCAGTGGGCTGTAGGGTTTTCTGTACATTAGCGAGTGGGTACTAATAATAAAATCGATTCATTATTTTCTCATTTTAATGTCTACTAAAACTCGTTGGGAATTAAGAGACAAAAACTCTTTTTTTAATATTATTGTCTCTCTGTCATTCTGTTACGACACCAAGCAGAAAGCACAGAACAGATTAAAATTATATTTACCACACAGAGGTGTGTTATGATTGAAATTCAGACTGACTTTCAAACGGCTATTACTGCTTTTAAAATGAGCTTTAAAATAGCTTCAACCAATTAGGAGCCTATTGCAAAAAACGTGTCTTTCCCTACGTATTGAATTGTAGTACTGTGCGTATTGAAGCACGTAACCTAGCAATAAATTTTAGGTTTATTTTTCATCGGGCCCGAAGGTTCTTAACCCTGTCGATGGCTTATACTTGATACAAGCTACCGCACATTCAGTATAAGATAAATTGTTTTACAAATGTCCTCAAACGTTTGTTTGTTCTGTAATCTCCCCAAAAATAGTTAAAGAGAATATCAATTTGTGTACTGCTAAGAGGAGGCAATGGATTATCCTACTTTCTTGTAAGTATGCATAGACTACTGTACGTGCTTGGAATTTCCGTTGATTAAAAATATTTGGGCATTTTAAGAAAATAAACATGATTTTATTATACTTTGAGTGTAAGTTTAATATATGTCATACCAACATGTATATATTTTTACTACATTTTTAGTACAGTAGGAGCATTCACGATATGTCAAAATGTTGACCCAGCATAATTTAATGGTTTGAATGTCTGTTTTCAATGTGGGTTCCAATATTTAAGCACGACGTGTTTTTCACATTTATTCAAAAACAAAAATTGTGAGTACTCATGGCATTTAACAGTGGGTTAGTCATTGTAGGTGTCAAAAATATTGACCTTCTGGCTTAGGTTTCAAATAAAATAAATAAAAATTCAATAAAATTATTTAATCTGTTAATCGTAAATTAGATTGCTACGTCATTGCCACTTATCTCGTATTTAAATTGTTACTTTAATAAGAGGAAAGAACATATTTATATCTATAGTAATATTATAACGAGAGAGTGCGAATTTTGTGAGTTTGTGTATATGCGGAGGGTAATCTCCAGGGTCAAATTCACCACCATTTTCCTAATTGAAAGTTACATTATTCCAGATAAACATAGGCTATATTTAATTATTAAATAATATAAAAATATATGTGGTAGGTATGAGGGATGTAAAAATAAAAACACAGCTTTGCGTTACGATTTTATTTCATTATCTGTGCTTTACAAATAAATATTATTTATATGTAGGTTACTATCACCACACGGTAAGATGGATGAAAATTTTATCCGGATATATTTCGTGGAATATCTTAGAGGATGCAGCTGGAATTTTAAAGTTATCTCTTGCTAACTTCACACTAAGAAAAACCACCCAGCCTTTGAAACAAATCCGGTAAAATAATGCACCATTGACTTTAATACTATAACTTATAATCACATTAAATGATTTTTTATACTTATTAATTTAAGTTACATTGACTATTGTTTTTAAATTTTAAAATATAATAGTTTTACCATTATCTCTTTTACGGATGCCATTTGAGGCTGTAGACAAGAGTGAAATTATAAAATATGCAAATTTGTTTATTACAAGTATTTTATGGGAATAATAGTGCAGAACTACCTAACGACATGGTCCAAATAGGTTAACCGAAAGCGTGTGAAATAATTATAAATCACAAATTCATTAGGTGCAGCTTCGGAGTATGCAGTAGATGCTAGAACCTCCGCGTAGATCTGTATACTTCTATTTGATTGGGGGTAAACCTGCAAGTCTGTCCTTATTTATACCTTATCATAGAAAAATTGTATAACCGTTTAATTTCACTGCACATACTTTGGCTTGCAAAAAATTACATTCGCTACAATGTTCTGAACTTGACCGGCAGTTATGGGCAGTATTAATTTGTATGAAGGTTTACTCACAATCTAAAGATGCAATAAAAATATGCTTCTACAGTCTAAGTATAAATCAAATGGATTCTCAGTTTTCTGACTTCATGGCCAGGAGACCACGCTATTCCAAAACCGATTGGTAAATATTTTCTAAGCTTTCTAGGTATAATAAAAATTATTCCTACGCTGAAAACCGGTGCCTATCAACTCAAAGCAGCATCAAATGAATTAGGACCTTCAAAAATCAAGATGAATAAACAATGTCTCTGGTTAAGGTACTAAATTGGTTTGTTTGTATTGTATTATGTGTGTTTGGTTTGCGTATCCTCGGAATCTGAAATCTCGGAGTCCACTTGTTCCTGCTCGCTTGATTCGCCCTCAGTATGGGATGTGTCTGTAATAAATTTATTTCATAGTAAACTGCCGTAACATTGCCATAACAATGGCAATGCGCTCATTGTATAATTGAGTGGTTTTTGATTTGTACTCCGGCTGGACTGCGATTAATGTGGGATAGAAATGTCAAACAAGAAAATCCACCAACATATTTTGATGTTTTAAATTTTGGGTAATGAGTGTAAAAGTTTTTATTATCCATTTGATCCTTCAATCCATCCAATAAAACTTTTTTTAATAATGTACAGATAGTACAACAGCTACATTTCAATGTACTAATTTGTCCACATTGAAATTTCTAAGCCCCACTGTACCCCAGACAACACTGAAATCTTTTCTTGGTTCAATTAAAAAAGGATATCCTACCAACATCTGCTAATTTTGCCGTTACGTAAGTTGCTTCAAGAGACTGTATGACCAGACGATACTGTAACCCAACCTGCCAAGTCCTATACGTAACTTACAATACCAAACGTACCATCTTCACTTCTAAATCCTCGGCCAAGACGAGGTCCAAACCACATGCCACGGTCAGGATTCCTCTCGCTTTCCCGCTTCACGTAGTTGTCACGTACCCTGGCTTGGAGAAGAAGTTCCTCTAGGCTTAGTGGTGATAGTTCCAGTTGAGAAGATTGTTGGGTGCGCCCCACACGAGGGAATGCATAGAGCTGCCTCTTCGATGCTGGTCCAGATTCTGGCACAAAAGTTTTAATTTAAATCAAATGTTTCATAACGCACACTAACTGAAAATTTTAAAGTACGTCAGGATTGGACGCGAAGGTGACATAGACAGGCAGACAGACAGATGCACCATTATTGGAAACAGTTGCAATTTAGCATGAATGGAACTCCTTAACTCAACAAGAAATATGTTTTATATTCTTAATAAATAGTCAAAATTCATACGAGCCACCATCGATGTAGAATTATGAAAAAAAATATTAATATATTGACAAATGTTACTACCATACAAGTATGAATGGTCCTTTAACTGACAAATTTGACTAAAAATTATCATTGACATGTGCTTGTTCGTAAATGTTATTTATAATATAAATTATTTTGAAAATTTATAATCTTTAGTTTAATTGCACATCTTTAGTTTAGTTCTACAGTATAAAATGTTCAAATTTATGGTATTTAAATGATTAATACCACAGTATAATTTTTTAAAAAACATTGTTAGTATGCGACGACTAAGTAATGACATAATTTTAAAGTGTTTTAGACGACGTTTAAAGTGTTTTCGGTACTTTATATTGCAAGGGTTGAGTAAATCAATAGGTAGTAGTAAGTGATAGAATAGATAAAACCTGTATCCCTTTCATTTGAAGCTATAACATCGTACCTTTACACACCTTAATCTATTAGAAATTATAGTAAATTTTAACATTAAATGTTCTTTTTCTTACCTAGATAGATGTCGGAGATAGGTATTTTCCAGGAGCGTGGACCTGACCTGCCCACCCGTGGGAATGGATAGAGGTTTAACATTCCATCGCGGCGTAATTTTGTGCTACTATCTGTAAAAGAGACCTCGCCAAATAAATTGAGGAAGTGATTGCATACATCTAATACTCTAACCTATCTTTTCATAACCAATAAGGTTACTTTATAATCACATCCTGTTATGGGACATGAACCCGCAAAACTGTCCTGACTCAGATTGAGAGAGGTTAGGATAATAAAAGATTTTTTTTTATGTTAATAGTCGCCAAAGAGCAGACGAGCTACCTGATGGTAAGTGGTCACCGTCGCCCATGGACATCAGCAAAACCAATGGTATCACTGATGCGTTGTCGGCCAAGAAATTAGAAGGTAAAAAAGAAAGAACTGGCTCTCAAGCCCCCAGCCGGAACACGACGAGTCGTTTAGCGGCTGACTCAAGCAGGAGGGTGGTATAAGCCAGGCAGGCTTTACGGAAAGATAATAATACTAGTAATAATATTAATGACCTAATAATAATACTGATAGTATAATCTTTACGCGAAGCCCTACCACCAAGCAGGCTGACTTCTGTCGCCTCTTACGACACCCTGTTTTGCCAGCATGGGATTGGGGGGAGTATTCTAGGCCGCCCCAATACGGCCAAAGAATACAATTAGGTACCACGATTATCTCAGAACCACCGGTTTTCAGAAAATTTCAGTTTTTCCTAATTCTAAAAATTTAGTCAGGATGTAAAAAAATTTACTACAAAATTTCCATATTCACCTTTATTTACAATTCCAATGAAAAGTATTCTGGGTCATAATCTAGCATGGCCCAAGCAAGAACAAATATGTATCATATCACCCAAATATGTTCGTTGGCTTTATACCTTCTATTCGTAATCAGCGAGAGCTAGACTGATAAAAATTTAATTAAAAATGTTTTGGACTGTAATAAAACCTACCCAGTGCCTACATTACAATTTTCTACAAATATTTTAGGTATGGATTCGGCCCCTTTTTATTATTAGTACAGATTTTAAATGTTTGTTAGTTCAATCGAATTATGTCTGCTTTCGTTATTTCAAAGTAACTGTAATTTCAAAGTAGTTACGTAATGTATCTCACCTTTCTTTCTTTCTTTGAAACCGAACAATAGTGACTGAAGGAAGAAGATTAAGCGTCCATTAGAATTAATAGAACTCGTTCAATTTTAAACATACATTAAGCTTATTTTTTAAATAAAAGTTGTAGGCAGTTCGCAAAGGGCTGAAAAGACTTCGTAAATTGGCTGAGAAACGCTTTCAACTTCGCGTCTATAAATAAAGAATAAAGCTACCCATCTGTTTCAATAAGTTTTCAGGCATTACGTTACATTGGTGTGTGAGAAGACGCCACAGGGTTTACGAAATGAAATAATTACGTAAGTTGTGGTCTTAGTATAAATCAAATCGTGATCAACTTTATTCACATAAAGGCATGTCAAAACTTTTTGTTTTGAAACTTGTTTGTTGTTGACAGATATCGGTAAAGAGTTCGGGTATGGAAATTTTTCTGTAGAATTAGCTAAGAGTTTAGAAGCCTGAAATATATGCATGTTGCTCCAGTGAGGCAATCGTTGAATGTTTTTATGCCATTAAAATTGAGATTTATATAAAGTTGCCACTCGATTCTACGATTGTGCTAAGTTAAACCCATCCTGCCTATCGATTTTGTGGTATTTATTGATCTCCAATGCTTCTCCGATTACTTTAGGGAAGTAGGGGCGTTACGGAAAACACACCCGCTGGTTGGTGTTGGCCGTAGCATCTAGAAGAAATCCGAACTCCACCTTCCTAAGGTACGTCGAATTTTTGGAAACATTCGACAATCTTTTTAATTATATTTATGACTAGCTGTGCCCGCGACTTCGTCCACGTAGAATTGAACAAAAAAGTTATTTAGTAGAAATAAAATTAGCCTAAGTTACTCCTTGTTACATCAGCTACCTGCCAGTGGAAGTACCGTCAAAATCGGTCCAGCCTTTTCAGAGATTAGCCGGAACAAACAGACAGACAGACAGACAAAAATTGTAAAAAATGTTTTGGTATGTGTACCGTATGTACATTCATGTGCATGTAGTAAAAAGCGATTATTTTAATATTACAAACAGACACTCCAATTTTATTTATTAGTATAGATTATTTTGACGTTTGACATTCATGAAGTATCAAATCAATAACTGTCTTATATATCCAGTATCCATACATTTCTAAAACATCTCCTTTGTGGTATCAAAGCGGTTGCTATTTTTATGATCATCATAAAAACCCATATTGTCTCACTGCTGGGCTCAATCTTCCTCTTACAATAATAGCAGTCTAGGCCATAGTCCGCCACGTTGGCCAAGAGCAGGTTGGTAGACTTCATAAACCTTACAGAACATTATTCAAAACTTTCAGATATACAGGTTTCCTCACGATACTTTCCGCCACCCAACCAAGTGATAATACGAACGTATTCAAAAATTATAATTTGAAAAAATTACAAGTGTGTGCAGCATTTGAGATCGACTCATCCATACTAGAGACCTACCTTCAAATCACTAAGCTATCACCTCTTATATTATAATAGCTATTTTATAAGCTGCAACAGAATTGTATTGATTAATACGTTCGCTTTGGTAATAAATGAAAATAAAAAAGCGAACAATTTATTTTACTTACGATAAGCGCTAGCTATTGACGCCACGAGGAACACAGACAGAAAGATTCGTGCGGCGGACTGCATTTTGTCTGTAAGAAATGAAAATATTATCAAGAATTATTTTAAAATAGCATATAGTTGATATGTACTGTTGGTTTTTATAATAACTTAGAATAGGATGTTTTAATAAATAAATTATGTTTTGAAAAACAATGAGGAGACCGCTCAATTTATTTAACAAGACGAATTTATATTATAACAAACCTATCGTATCTGAGAAAACAAATATTTAAATGAAAAGTAAATTCTGTCATAGATTAAAAATAGTATGAGTTAATAACGATGTCTTCAGAGCTTGTGTGGACAGTGACCCTTGAGAAAAGTAAAGTTAACATCAAAAGTAGATAATTTGTAAGATGTTCAAATAATCTATCCATCTACACGCACATACTATATATGTACATGCAGGTATCGTATTCTCTAACATAACTTTTCACAAAGAAGAGACCTTCACAACATAGTTTTCATTAAATGTAACTGGAAAAGTCGGAAAATAAGAATTTTATTTAATAACTAACAAACTGTTTTGGCTTCGATTCAGAAAACTACGCATAACGCTTAAAAATAGCACCTGCATTACTTTAGAACTGTTTTTCTCGTTATATTCATTACAAATTAAAATATTATTTCATAACTTTTTTATTTATGGATGTATTGCAATACAACAAACTTTGAGTATTGAGTTATGCTTACTGCAATACATTAGTGAAAACCAGAACTATATCGGTTAAGCCGTTTCATAGATTAGCGCAAACAAACGCACAGGAATACAGGCATACCGACAAAAATTCTAACAACTATTGTTTATTTATTTATTTACTATTAATGCACACACAGAAACAATTTACAGACAATGGAAACAAAAGGGAACAAAGTGCAAGGGTGCTACTTATTTCTTTTAGAAATTTCTTCCAGTGGTCTATTGATATACAATATATATATATTATACACATAGAGAAAGATAGTGTTCTTTGACTGCATTCTTGAATGTATAAACAGATTTAAGTGTACGGATGTTCGATGGCAGTGAGTTCCAAAGTCTACCTGCTTGCATAGACAAAGAGTTGGTATAGGCACAGGTTTTATGGGTAGGGTAGTTAAGAAGAGTCTTGATATGGGACCTACAAGGGGCAAATTAAGGACGGGCGTAAAAAAAACAGAGGTAGAAAATATTGCTGGAAAACTGGATTATTTTATATAGGAGACATAATATTCCAGTGTTCCTACGGAATCGAATAGGGAGCCACTTGAGCTTGTTGAGAACGTGTGACACATAATTAAATTTCTTAAGACCAAAAATAAAGCGTATGCGCACAAGTTTTGCAAACGCTCAAGCTTATTTAACAGCCCCAGCTTATTTAACAGTGGCATCTAAGTAGCAAGCATAAGCGTAGTCCAGAATGGGTAAGTTTAGTGCATGGGAAAAGAATTTTAGTTTTTCAAGGCAGGAAATTTTGGTGGCATCTAAGCGAATGGAAAGTGAAGTTAACTTTACCGCTGAGATTGTTAATATGATCATTCCAACATAAGTAGGATTTGGCGGTGACACCTAGGTTTTTCACACGACGACGACGACGGGACGACCATCAACTAAGAGTGGTGTAATCGACGATCAGTCTACAACATGAATGTCATGTCTGCTACCTACTATAATGGATGTCGATTTATCAGCATTAAGTAGTAGACCATAAGACTTAGCCCACTCATTAATGCATGTGAGGTCCTTATTAATGGGTTAGATAGCAGAATCAATGTCCGATAGATTTGTAGATAGTCTGCAAAGCGATGGAAGCTTGATGAAACCAGTTGAGTAACGGAGTTATTAAAAATGGAAAAAAGAAGAGGAGAGAGAACGCCACCCTGAGAAACGCCCGCGTTAACTGCATACGAGTCAGAAAAGGACTCGTTTTGACGTATGCATTGAGTGCGACTCCGGAGATAAGAGTCAAATCACCTAACGGCGGACGCAGAAATATTTAGGGAATGGAGAATAGCAAGCAGGATGTCAAAGTTGACAGAATTAAATGCGTAACTGAACTCAATCAGAACAAGAATAGTCAATGATGTCTTTTCAATAGCCCATCGAATATCTTTAGTGACTTTTAGCAGTGCAGACACGATGCTGTGGCCAGGCCGAAAACCTGACTGATAAGGACTTACAAGGTTGTAAGAGTTCAGAAAATTTAATAGTTTCTTATGAACCATGTATTTCAATACTTTAGAAAAGAAAGGAAGAATGGAAATTGGACGGAAATGTGACAATGAAGAGAGATTACTGATTTTAGGTAGTGGGATGATATTAGCTAGTTTCCAAGATGAAAGGAAGGAACTCGAATTGAAGGAAAAGTTAAATATATGGACTAAACTAGGAAGAAGTAAATCAAGAACACGAAAAAGCATTTTGAAGCACATGTTATCACTGCCAGAAGCACTGGATGAGATGGAGAGGACAGCTTTATAAGCATCATCCTTTGAAACTGGGAGAAAGTGAAATGAAAGAAATGAAGGCATGGGAAGATTTGAAAGAGAGAACTAAAAAGAGAACAAATTTCTAGACCGTATATCGTCCTTCAACAACAAGTATTAAAATCACCCATAAGGACTATTTGATCGAACAAACAGCAGTAGTCACTGGGAAGCATATCAAGGGAATCAAAATAGTTGATGTGAAGAATAGAGCTATATAAGACGCCTAATAATATTTGACAATGACGTTGTGATAAGTCAATGAAAATATGTTCGGCAAACTTAGAATATTAAGAGGGAAAAGTACTGGCAACACGAAAATCAATATTACTACGCAAACTACTGTTTGCCTGTTCGGTCATTACGAATTAATATGAATCTGGGAAGTGCATACTGTACTGTAGAAATGAATGGTTAAAGAACAGTTTCAGATATCAACAACGCATCAATAGAATTACTACTAAAAGATACCAGAAGATCAGGATAATGACGAGGAACACTTTGAATGTTAATATGAGCTACGTTAAGGTAATCCGGAAAAAAGCATGAGAAAAATACATCAACAATAAAATATGCATTATTATTCATAACTATATATATAATAATTGAATGAATGAAAATAATATGATATTAAATAAAAAAATTGATAATAATAATTGACTTTTTTAATTCTAAAAATTCCATCTTGAACAGTTATAAAACACTGCTCATAGTACCTATCAAAAGAGATTTCTGTTAAATGAAACCGATACTATATTAAATTTAAACCTACATATTCAATTTACATTTAAATTACTAAAATAGTCTAGAAACAACAAAAGTTCAATTACATAAAGAAAAGGTAAAACAAAAAAAAATAATAATAATAATATTAAATACCAATAGAGCTACTTTCACGCTAATGGCAACATAGGTAATATAGACTATCGTTGACACAGCCGTCTGTGTACAACTGTCATTAAATATTAATGTCAATAGCGTGAATCGGTTCCGTAGTACGTTGTACCTTGAACTGTTAAAGTTATAACCATAAAGCTTAATATACTTTACGTTAGTATAATATATCTATGGTTATAACTGATCTGTAATTTAGTATTCAACTTTTGAAATGTTCGAAAATAAACTTTAAGTGTAAACAATAACAAAAATATACATCTGCCGACAATAATGGACTTATGAACAAAGTATAACACGAAGAAATAATATCGCATCTTAAAGATCCAATGAACACGTATGAAGAAAACCCAATTAATACCTACACCGTAACTTCTTTATTTCTTCTTAGTATTAGCTTTGGGTTTATTATCCCTGGAAGATGGGTTGCCTTGTTGTGCCGGACGATTAGCTTGAGTAGTTACACTTGGAAATTTATTTATGAGGACTTGTAGTTCAGACATGGATTCGATCTTTCGTCGAGATTTATTTGGAAGAATCATGACTAATTTACCCCCCACTGACCAAAACTGATGTATACCGAATTGTTTGCGAGCGGTTAGAAATATATGGTGTCTAGTTTTAGTTTAAACTCAGATATTGTAATACCAGTTCCCTTAAGGGATATCTTAATGTGATGAGACTCGATGTCTGTAAACCTGATAAGTACTGGACGAGACTTGGAAAAATAATTGGCCTGTGAAGATCCAAGTCTATGGCAAACACGCAAAACATTAGACAAGGCTTTAGTTCAGCTATCTTCATTTTGTTGATTAGTTTGTGAATTGTTCAATGTAGATCTTCATGCTGTTTCTCTAGTAGGCATTGAATCAACAAAGCCTTACCACGCATCAAAGTCTCATGGCAATCCAGACCAAGTGAAAGAAGTTCTAGTTGATCTTTTATATTAGTTAAAGTTTGCATAACGAACAACTTGGAGTCCAAAAACTCAATTGACAGTGCTGCTAAATCTGGATGCTGTGAACTGGATCCACTGACAATTTTTTGAAGATTATCCCCATAGGCCCCATTCGAGAACAAGTTAACTACTCAAGTTTCTTAGATTATTAACTAGTTATTAGAATTTAGATTATTACCTCCAAGGCAGCATTTTCATGTTAAAATGTCCTTGTGTCACTCTGGTAAACATGGTATGAACACCCATGAAGAAGTTTTTGTTATCATCATATTCAGATAAACATCAAATATTTACTTTTTATGTGTCTGTACAAAGATGTCTTAGCTGCTACATTGTAAATTAAGATAAGAGCTTGAATGAAGTCTTTATTAACATATGAAATTTTAATCTAAAATTGTACAAGCTAGCTAGTAATAATAGAGCTTATTCCAACATTCATTTAAATAAATATTCTAAAATTACTTAGATACAACAGAGCGTCTCTGGTCGAACTGAATGATCTCAGTACATCATTCCTGTTTAGCGGACTTGAACCATCTCCCTTATGCTCTTTATCGATGTCACCAAGATTCATAACATTCGCACATTTGGCTGTATTGGGGTGGCCTAGAATCAATCCCATGCTGACAAAACAGGGTGTCGTAAGAGGCGACAGAAGTCAGTCTGCTGTGTGGTAGGGCTTCGCGTAAAGATTATATTATCAGTATTATTATTAAGTTATTAATATTATTACTGGTGGTAAATGCTGGTAATCTTTCTGTAAAGCCTGCCTGGCTAGCTACCACCCTCCTACTTGAGACAGCCGCTAAACGACTCGTCGTGTTTCGGCTGGGGGCTTGAGAGCCAGTTCTTTCTTTTTTACCTTCTAATATCCTGGCCGACAACGCATCAGTGATACCATTGGTTTTGCTGATGTCCATGGGCGACGGTGACCACTTATCATCAGGTGGCACGTCTGCTAGTTTGTCGGCTGTTAAGTAGGTATAGGATAAGGTCTATTAGACTGGTTAAGTCTGGATTGGCAGTCTTCATCGCCCCTTTTGACAATATGATAGATATTTTTAAAAACATTGTATAGAACTTTCAGGTATACAGGTTTTCTCATTGTCACATACACGAAAATTTATTTTTAATACGCATATAATTTAAAAATTAGGCGGACTCAAGATTCAAACTCATCTCTCGTGAGACTGACTTTGTAGAGATTGCTTGTTTGGCCGCGTGATATTAAATGGTCACCGTAATATTAGGTTTGCATGATCACGACTTAACTGATAGTTTAAGAGGTTAAAATAACAGCGTTCAATATACAAATCGAGGAACAGTAAAATGTACGATTACAACAATATCTGCAATCTATTAGAGATCCACTATACGAAAGGGTCCTTTCAAAATCTTCAAGGCACCTAGGAGCCTTAGCCGCCACGTTGCTCCATGGTTGCTACAATTAAGTCACATTTAATGTAAAAACACTTATAATATAATTCTAATAACTTAATTCTCGAAAAAACGTCATCAAATTTCATTATTTTAAATCACTCCGTAATCGAACTAACTCTGTGAACATTTTTTTCAGTGCCGTTTAAAACTGTGATGAGAAAAAGAAAATTTTCGATAGCCACCCGATATTGATGAACTTTTAATCCCGGGTGCTTAAAACTGCTCTTACCTATTGTGTTCATCCTTTTCGTGAACTAGACCACGAGGGATTTTTGGAGTAGCATTTCACCATTAATCTTATAGACTGAATTTTACGTTTGTCACATGCTTTATTATAGCGTCACTTGGATTTATAAGTATGTATGTATGTATGGAGGTAAAGGAATGTCTAAACTTCCTGACGTCAAAATTATCTGTAATTTTTCATACAGTTATTTCATAATTATAATCTCATTAAAATCATTATAATAAACAGCTCAAAGTTTCAATTTTTTTTTTAGTTTACATTGCCTAGTGATCGTTTCTTTTAACTACAAATAATTTATTGATCTCATGTAGTATGTAGTTGTATTGATCAATGTAGTTCCATGGTGGATCTGGCAGATCCAAACCCGAAATATCATTCAGAGATGTCATGCTTTATAAGTTCCACATTTTACAAAATTAACGCCCTTAGGTCTACCCTAAGCCTGCCCTGAGCGCTGAGCTATCCACTCATAGCCCGAAGAAAGTAACAATTACTCTTCCTTTTATGATTTGTAAATAAGTATACAACATTACTTACATTAATGTGAAGTGTCTAATGATCACCGTATTTTATGACAAAGATTAATGTAAATTAAAAATATATTTATATAGATTATTTTTGCTAATACATCTTCCTTTTGCAATAACCAAATGAGACTAATACAAACACGCATTTTACGGATCGTTTTTGAAGAACGTACTTAGTAGCTATCCAGATAAAAAATCTACCATAGATTGTGCGTTGGAATTGAACCAGCATGTCGTGGTTAAGCAGCTATAGATATAACTCAATATATGTATAGATCTCCCTCCAATGTCCCATAAACATATTTGATTTCATTACCGCGTATTTCCGTTTTCATTAAGAAAAGTTTTGAAAGTGGAACCGTCGCATTGATGAAGTCGAATATGTTTCTGCGTGTGATGAACTCTAAGGATAAAGAAACAAATGCATGGTAACGAGATCCAATACCGTCTTTGTGTTAAAACCGAAGTAATAAAATAACTTTTATCAACATATAAGTCACTTATTATCTCGTGAAACGCTTCTATTTTCGCGGAAGCATAAAACAAGTTGAAATGGAAATTCTTTAGTAATTTAATAATGTTTATTCTGCCTTTGGAGAGCTAATGGAATAAATACAATGTTAAGATAATAAAAGTTTGTAATTCATAAAATTTCGCAAACTGACTCCGCAAAAAATAAAATGTTATAAAAGCGAAATTTATAAAACGCTTCAAGAATGTTAGTGAGTATCTATCATTTGTTACGCAGTGAAAGGCTACCACTCGAATGATCATGACGCGCGCACGGCGGCGGCCTGGGTTCGAATCCGTTATTCAACACTTAATAAGTCAGAATTATGTGAAGCAAATCTTCTCGATAAACATATTCAACTGAGAGTTCTTCACTATGTACCTGCTTAAATTTATGTTAAATTTGTTAATCCTTCCATAGCCCATACCTTTATTACTCACATCGTAAGAAGAGCCTCATTAGGACAGGTTTGTGATGTTAAGAAAATGATAATACTTTAATGCTTTACAATACTATGCTTTACAATATACACGACACTGGAAGATGTATCGATTGACGATTATTGTCGATGTCAACGCAGATACTTGCATTACAATAAAATTGCAACTCCTGAACCCAGGAGGCTTCGCATGCTCGCACGACAAGACTTGTATAGCAGTTTTGAGTTTGAGAAACCCGATCTTCAACTTTTTATCATGCCACAGTCTTTGTCACAACAGTAAATCAATAAAAAAACGATTGCCGTTCGTATTTGATTATTAGGCAAGAGCTCGATAGGATACGATTGAAAGTTGAGACCGCGGAGTGCTTTGATTTTGGGTTATTATTATGATTATTAGAAAAATATGGTGGTTCGTTTCCTAAAATGAGATAATGGATAGAAAGCTGGTTATTACTAAAATCGCGAGATCAACAGCTGTAGGCGACTATGGCAAAATCATTAGTATATCTTTAGGAATTTAAGTAAATTATTATTAAGTCAAAACATTTATGTGTGTTTCTTTGTTATGTATTACTGTTGCAAATGTCTCTTAAATCCCGAGTATTTTATGAAATAAAATATTTTGTAATTTGTTTGTAATTTATAAATGAAATCTTTTTATATTGAACAGTATAACTTAATAAACAATTATCTCAATCTATACCTAACATACAAGCATATACAGAGAAAAACAGCATTTATCGCTGTTTGCTATAGAAGTATATTCAATTGGAATTAATTTGAACAATTTTTGCAACATTTAATGCATTATTTTTTAATAATTCAAAAGTACTTCACCTTTTATAAAAGATAAATTATTTTCTTCTTGAAAAGTCCTTATGACTGTAATGTAATTTAACTTAAAGTCGAACTCAATTCATCGAATTCACTAGTAACTGTAAACTTAAATTGTTTAGTAGTAAGGAAAAACTTCAGTCTAATAAGCTCTGATGCGTCATGGCGAACAAGCCAAATGCGTCATTGACAATTTCACACAATTTTTAAAACATTACGGAGAACTGTCAGTAATGCAAGTTGCCTCACAATGTTTTTCTTCGTATATTTACTGAAGCCAGTGCTAATCGATTCATTTATATTCAGTGATATTTATCAGAAAACAGGATTCGATTTTCGTGTGCGGCGTGCAAATTATTACATTAGCACTACATTTATTAGCTTTGATTTTTTTTTTATTTTTTTAATTCACCCTAATTTAAAAACCTTATTAATGTATCGAACAAATGTTTTCCATCAATCCAGTCGTAGTAATAACTCCAACATCACAGATAAAATACTAACGAAATTACCATCGCCGATATTAAGTCATTTAAAAGACCTAGATCAGTTAAAAATAAATAAGTACAGTAGTAACCTTGTCTTTTATGTGTTTTTAGTTAGTAACTAATATAAAAACAATAAAATATATTTATACACCATATACTTATAATAAAACGGTTAATAATAATTTCGATAAATTTTACTCTTTCCAAATTACCATTCGTTTTTTACATGAAGATCACAAGTCATCCTTGTGTATCAAAAGTTTAAATATAAATGGACGGATATAAAATTTGTTAACCATTGTATTTAAAATTTATAAATTTTATTGTTATTAGTCCAGTAGTTACTTTTTATTTTACGCTGGCATTAGTATTTTTTTTTCTTTAATTCTCAACATGTGGGTGGAATTTAATTAGGAATATTTAAAGGTGCTAGAAGGCGGGAAGTTTGAGTTTATATTTTTATTTGAGAAACTGAAAAAAATGGATTAATTAAATTAAAAAAAAATGTAAATCCCGATTACAATGAACCAACCTACCAGATCCAACTATTATTTCAGCACACGAATAAAATCATCAAGTTTGATGAAGCCGTTTATAAGGTAAATAATTATGAACACACGCACCCCTGAATTTCATATACAAAGATTGCGCTATAAACACACATAATTATATATTATAATACAAATATATGTTTATGTCCATGATAAGTTACAAATAGTTCAACTGTCACTTACCACGGTCCAACCTGTTGCCGCTGAATGTTGGGATCTGATCTGCATCCCTCTTTATATAGGGCGGGCCGCCCACTCGCCAGCGCTTCTCAAATTTTACAATGAAATAAGATCTCGTCTTATATCCTCGTATGCTTAAACCAACCTGTGAAGACCCGGCGCGCTGATGAATTTATATGGAAGATAACTGGGTGTCATTGGGTCGTAGATGTTTATGTCTGATCACAATCCAGTAATTATTCATAACACATCATATCTATTAATTTTTTTATGTATTTAACTAGTCACTAAGCTAAAAAAGCTTGGGACAATTATAATCCACCACTCTGGCCGAGTGAAGATCGACACAATTTGTACAGTGTTAAGGAATTTATTTATGTGTCCCAGATTTTAGTCTCCAAATCAGTTCTAGGATTTTTCCCTTAACTGAGGAAATTTTAAGTAGGCTTACGTGACCACAGTAAATCTATGTAAATGAATTTTTATAAATATGGTTTTTCGTATCCATATCTAATATCAAACAGGAATAAAGTACTTCAAATTAATAATCCTGTGTAGGCCACGGATGGACTGGTAACTGGGAGTGAGTGATCTCGCTATCCGATTGCTATCGAGGTTAAAATGCTCTTAAATTTACTAGCTGAATTGAAATTCAATTACTTAACTTACTGTATTTGGTTATATATATTTATTTATATTATATGACAACTAGATACGACCTGATCATAAGTAGTCCCGAGCCTCTGATAGGCATCTGTACTATAGGGACGTAATATTTTTGTTGCTGCCCAAGAACGAAGTTGAAAATTTGTTTACTGCTACTTTTACAGGAGAAAAGTGTTATACATATTTCACGGTTAATTTTAACAGGATAACGTTAGCTAGTCCAATAGATGAGATCTTTCTCACCAAGCAAGAATATCGCAGGGACTAACCTCTAGGTACTACGAGGATCCAGCACGATAGACTCAAATAAAAAAAAATTGTGTCGCTTCAACTTCTGATGCCATCCCAAATAACAACCCTTGAGAAAAATCTTTCACACATACAAAAGATTGAGAATCCGACACGGCTGTTAAATCACGTTCGCGGTGTTTAAAGGCAATTCATTTACAGGCAGCCTAGCCCTGCTCGCTCAACCCTTGAGATTTTCGGAACGTGCAATAGAAATCGATTATGACTTATTGATGTTGTCGACAATTAGCCTATTACATTTTTTAACGTGGAGGAATCCATCATAAATAGCTGTAAATCCCAGATGCACATAGTGGGTATGTCCGCACGTACCGACATCATGCGTACGCTCTCATTCTTCCGCGATCTAAACGGTGTATGATCCCTTTTAAAACCGTTCTCGAGGTTAGAATAGAGCTGAAGTTTGTCCATCACGTCTTCACTCTATATTACTGCTCTAAGAGCCACAGCTCATCTTTATACTTAGTGTTGTAATTAGTGGCGTTTACCTTTGGGGATATGTGAAATTTCGTGACCGTATGCTATGCTCGGCAATTTAAAATTTAAAAACATCACAATTAAGATTTTGAATCGACTAATCTTTTATTTATTACTGTAAGTACTTCAAATTATGCCATTTAGTGTCACTTCAAGGTAATTAAGTTACCTCTAGTTAAATTTCATCACGATACTGAAAGAGTAACTGACAGAATGCTTTAAAAATACTAACTATAAATTAGAACCAAGTACGATAAATTAAAAATTTAATTCCAAGCTTTTTAGATTTACGCGCTACGACAGCAAAGTTGAAAATTCGAACCCAATACCAAACTAAACATTCACTCTATAATTTCATATTAAGCTTTAAGGGACAGGGATCTGAAGATTTGATCTTGAATGTATCGATTACATACAAGTACTTAGACTCTGAGCAGGAAAGGGAAGGTTACTTTACATTTTAGTTTAATTATTAAAGGCAAGAAGAAACTTGATATCTATCTGATGTTTTAAGGTTGTAGCGAGATTTTGGTTTCGGTTTGGTTATTATTTGATAACTTTTAATGACACGATACCGATTTTTGGAACATCGTATTTTAAAACAAAATATAAAGCGTCTTTGCTTGATGTTAAAATAATATTTATGATAATAAAAAATATAGCTTTTTCTTCCTTATATTGGAAGTAACAACACTGAACGAACATCCAGATTACGACCGCTTCAGTTTGCGCAATCTCGCTGGTGATAGTCTATAATTTTATTCGAGGCCGGCAACGCATTGGTGACGCCCCTGGTGTTGCTAGTGTCCATGGGCGGCGGTGAACACTTACCATCAGGTGACCCGTCTGCTCGTTTGCGTGCCCAAGGCATAAAAAAAAAACCACTGCAATGCAATCTGTAAACATAGATAAACTGCAGGCATGCAGTATCGTTAAATCTATTTAATAATACCCCCGTGATACGTGCTCAATCATATAGTCATAGCCAGGTGGATAATGTGTTGATTTCTGCGTTGATACAATAAAATTTGCAAAAAAATATTTTTCCTACAGATTTCCTACAGATTTTATTACGTACTAGCGGCCCGTCTTGACTTCGTGTTCAACAATTTATTATTATACATATAAAACTCATATACATCCTATGTCCATCCGGAATAATATACCTTTAAAACGGTGAAAGAATTTTTCAGATGGTGCAGTCGTTCCGAAGATGACCAAAATTCGCAATTTCTCTTTATAATATTAATATAGATAAGTGACCTATATTTATACCAGATATCTAGGGTAGGAAAGAATGAAGAAAGACAAACAAAAAATTATTTGATTGCAATTAGTCAACAACCCGAAATATAATATGAGCAGGTATGATGAGGCAGTTCCTGTAGCTCGGGACTAGAATACGAGCTACAGTATCAGTTGCCTGTCGTAAGAGACGACTAAAATGGGACATCTGGTCCGTGGGAGCTCGAACCGCCCGGCTAGCGACCCGGGGAAGGACGACAGTATGTGTGGCCGTGTATCGTCGATAAGATCGGATGATGCGAGACATGTTGTCCCCGGGAAGAGCCCGACAGAGGCACCGCGCTCAAAGCACTCCGGTTGCGTTCCTATGGAGATCCTGGCGTCCTCTACTTAGCACCCAAAAAGGTTAGGGGTTAGTACGGTTTAAATCCCACGTAACCCGTCGTCGCTCCCACGGCACCGGGTACTTTTGAAGATTTCTCCCTCGAAAACAAAAAAAAAGGTATGATAAGGTAAGTCTTGTAGTTGTGTTTACATATGCGCGGTCTTTAAATTGGACCGAGGATTTCGGGATGAGGGTTATGGCAAGTAAAGAACAATATAATAATAGATATCTATATTTTTTTCACACATTTCGAAGAAGCCTTATAGCAAATCGGTGTTCTAAAACAAAACTGTATGCTAAAAATGCGTCAGCAGGCATTAAAAAAACAAAATTGATAAGATATGAGCGGGTGTTGTTAATTGTCACTCCTTTAATCAAGCTTTTTATAAATTTTTACGCCTATTTTTATAAAAATGAGTAGGTAACAATTATTATATCTGGGTACATTAACTATTTTTGAATAAGAGTTATGCTTTGTATATATAACATGGAAATTTATTACATAACTCAATAATAGTTTAACTATAATTCTTAATAAAATTAGGCAACACGAAGCGCCTGACAAAAAAGAATAACAATGTTTCGGTGCGAACACGATTTGTAAACTTAACAATTGTGTTTTTTCGAAACGAAGCGAAAGTGGTTGCCAGTCTATAGTTTATACGAGTACTAATTATTATAAAGAGAGCGCGAATATTGTGAGTTTGTGTATGTGCGGAAAGTAATCTCCGGAATCACGACATTTACCATTTACATTTACCATTTTAAAGGTACATTATTCCAGATGTATATAAGGTATATTATCTTGTCGTATACGAGGTCGCGTCAGGCCGCTAGTAATAAATAAAGAGATATGACTATAACAACGTACATTTTATTCCTTAAATGTTTTTACAACATTTTTAAAACTTTTTGTGGTGTATGAAAATAGATAGTTTAACAATAAATATAGATGACTGGGGATCCATAGAGTTAAGTGAGTTAGTTTGCGTTCCCGGAAGCGCGGCTTTTAGCCAATTTGTGATGTGAGCGTTGCCTCAGTTTGTTAATTTAAATTCACTGTACTACCCACTTCTTTTATATTAAGCACAGAGGGTAGTGGAATATTGATGGTATAACAAAAAAAAGTAACGTAAGTATGTACGTATCTTGGTTCCTAAACTAAAAACGTCCCGAAACACACATTTGTGATCGAACTCAGATATGACTACTATCCTATTTGAAGTGTTTTACAAATGTTTTGCAACTTCTGAGAATAAAAATATAGCCGTATTTGTAAGTGTCGTGGATGTGTGCACGACACGGCCGCACATCGTCTGCGCTTTGGTTTTTAACACAAACAAACACACGAAGCGGTGAGTTCACATGCGATTCTAGCGTCTTGTTGTGTCCCGAACCCCCTCGAGAATTTGGTGGGTAATCATCTCCTAAATCATACACAACCTAGAATTTCCCACACAGAGAACGCACAACTACCAAAAACTCAAGCATTCATATCACAGGATTTTTATAACCGAAATGTCTGTGTCAGTTTATATTATGCATTTGTTGAACACATCAAAATATTAATGAAATATTAAAGTATTTTTCAGTACACGGCACAAAATATAAATTTAATGATTAATAAAAAAATGAATTGGAAAATAAAAAAACTGTTTAAAAAAAATTTTTTTTGGTGTTACTATGTCATGTTAAAAAATTTTTTTATTGTTACCGAGATTATAACAAAGCTATTTGACCTTTAATTATGACCCTTATCTGTCCCGTTTTCATGATAAAGTTATAAGTGATATCATATCTTTATAAGAAGACTATCGGGGTAAGGGTCAAAAGTTATATAGCTCAGAGCAGATTTCGTAACAATATGTAAAACTTCAAGTATTCAGTGAAAATTTTACATCTGTACCAGAATAAGAACTACTTGAAAGATACTTAATAAAACCTCTTTTGGAAGTGAGAACTGCAGACATATTTTTCATAAAACGGACCGTTTGTTGATCGGACCAAAATAATAATTGGTTATAACCAAACCCGCAGTAACGAAACGAGACTTACCTCTCGTATACGCTATATTAAAGCGCTGTATCATCACCAATGAAACTTCCACTCATTCATTGATTAGCGATCTACAATTCAATTCAATTAAAGTATGCTGTTGTTTCTCAGAATATCCGAAGTTTGCTGCCCGTAATACCCTATCGTGATAAATAATTACATGTTTGTTGGTCATGCCGTCTGTGAGAAATAATGACCACTTATCATGAGACGATTCAAATGCTTATTTTGCTATTTAAATAATTAAATATTCATTAAAGTAAGGTTTTTCTAGAACAGCATAGTAGTATCCATACATCAAATGTTGAATAGCATATCATCCGCCGAGCGCCGGATTGTATAATTGTCCAATAGTTAGTTTATTTTAAAAAATTATTCTGTTTGTTTTATCTGTGTGGTTTTTGCCACTTGAGGTGTTATGGTAGAGAGAAAAAAGGAGAATAGCGTTGTGTTGACGAATGCATGTTTTAAAGAAAAATTTAATAATATTCAGTACCAAGCTTCGAATTTGTGTTTATATTTCTACATAAATACACTAAACAACTGCTCATAATGACAACATGATTGAGATTATTGTTTGTTATCTTTGGAAGGATATAATATTTAAATTATAGGGCAGAGAGTTGAGTAAGATGTTGGTATCTCGTGACCGGGATCGACATTAAGATAAAATCATGAATAGTCGCTTACAGCAGAATATTTAAGCCCGTCTCGTGTCTAAGTTTCACCAAATAAAGCGTCCAAAGTCCTTCGAGTCCTTAACGGTAACAGTATAATGGATAAGTAATGCAAATATCTCACTGGCTTACCTCATAACGCGATTAGTGATGCACGCCTTTGATACCGGATGTGCCCTGCCGCGTGTCGCTGGAAATAACGATAATTTTCCACCTAAATTCAATAAGGATGTAAAAAATACGATACATATTTGTACATGTACCTTATGAAAAATCAAAGTATCTACTAATGAATTTTTGATCTTTTTCCTTTTCTAGGAATGATATTGGATCTTTTAGTCTTTTGGGTTTGTAAAATATTAGGTTTTACTAGGCCCATTCAAAGTTGAACTTTGTTTATCATTCGTTTTTACAGACTACAATCATTATGTGTCCAATACCGACGCTAGTAATTCATATATATAATACAATTTTAACTGATCGCTTTCTATACATGACAGATATATGAGAAAAACTGTTATCAGGGCCTTTGTTAACGCAAAAGAAACCAAAACAATAGTTATTACAATTTGCGTCTGTTTCTCTTTCCGTTTGTGCGCGCTAATCTCAGAAACGTCTTAACCGATTTCATTATGATTTTTATTTTCACTGATGTATTACAGTAAGCATCACTTAATATTTAAAAATCGTTTCATTTAAACCTATCCGTGAATAAAAATATAAATTAATCTAAAACGACGCAGGTGCTTTTTCTAAGCGTCAATCGTAGGTTTTCTGGTGCGAAGCCAAGGCAGTCTGCTAGTACCTAATTAATAATATTACAACATTTCATTCTGGTTTTCACTAATGTATTGCAGTAAGCATCATTTAAAATTTAAAGTTTGTTTCATTGCAATCCGTCCAAAAATAAAAAAGTTATGAATTAATTTATGTATTTCTAATTCACAGAACGAGAAAATCCCAGAAAAATGCAGATGCTACCTTTAAGCGTAAGGTAGTTTTTCCGAAGCGAAGCGAGGGCATTTGCTAGTACTTTATAAAACCAAATTCAGTTATATTGTAACTTCATTATTCAACATGCTAATCAAATTTCTAACTACCTCTGGTACTATTTCCGAACCCCTTCATTAATAGGTGATAAGTTCATTCTTATCACGATTTTAAAAGTTTTATATCCATAATTAAATTAATTAATGTCTGTTCGGGACAGTGTAATTGCGGTTCGAAATCGACAGGCACTTCAACTTGACCGTTTAGTACCCGCGTATTTTTATTAAGAAAAATGAAGGTCTAGCCAATGTTTGCCAGGTCGTCGAATGTTCTCCGATCGGTCGCGATATAGTTTCGCTGGATTTTGGTTGTTGCGTGCCGTCACGAGTAACATCACGTGAAGTAAGGTTATGAGTTTTTCGGGGTTCATATATAGTAGAAGACTGCTGGCTGCAGCGATTACCCTGGTGCTGCGTCTTCAACTTGTTGTGTACGTTGAACCGGAGGTCATGCGACGGAACACTTTAAGTATCACACCCCTGACCTTTTGATTCGTTTGTTTAAGATAATTTCATATTTGATTCCACCTTTGAGGAACCCCATTTCCTTGACCTACATTGACTGACTAATGACTTCCTCAGTATACATATATATAACTAGGCTGGAATGCCCAGGTGGGTGAGTCGTCGTCGTATTCTT
Source organism: Megathymus violae (assembly GCA_003671415.1). Taxonomy (NCBI): domain Eukaryota; kingdom Metazoa; phylum Arthropoda; class Insecta; order Lepidoptera; family Hesperiidae; genus Megathymus; species Megathymus violae. The sequence goes on along the minus strand of PDGT01000012.1, from coordinate 6,035,974 downwards.
ATACACCGATTTGAGACTCGCGTTTACAGTTTCTATCGTGGGGCCCACCGATCCTCTTGTACGATACAATGTCCCTTTTATTTAAAATCAATGACTTTCGACAATTTTCTCTTCGGAGACCAAGATTAATAGCTAAGAAGATATCATTGTCCGTAACATTTAAGATTTTGTGTATTCTATTCATATTTCACAACGAACTGTAGAAATAAACAAACAAAAATATGTACAAAAACTTATTTTAAGCATTTAAAATTTAGTGAAACAAAATCTGCTTTTATTTAGAAATTTTTGGGTGTGTATAGATTCGTTGAATGATCGCGACACAATAACACTGACCTAAGTTTAAACGGATTCTATAAGCAAATATTTATTGGAAGAAAAAAACGTGACGGTGCTTCTGTCGGTTGCAGTTCAAACTCGGATGGGCGACGACTAATAGATAAATGAACGTCATGCACTCACTCATAAAATATTAATAATTATAAACATTTATTGCCACACGCAAAAAAGGGACATTATAACAAAGATGAAACAAAGGAATATAAAAAGAAAAATAAATAGTAAAGATATAATGATACACAATAAAAAAACTAACTAAACGTAATTTCTATAGGTGTGGACAATGGAGGTGACTCGGTTCACCTAGGCCTCGCATAGCGCTGTTTCTCAGACACTCCCTAATCACTGGAACGTTATGCGGGAGATGGCCAACGCACTAGGATTTTCAGTGCCGCGAATGACATACTTACGCAAAGGAAACAACAAACACACAAGTCTAGATAACAAACATTCATGTGTCAATTTCAAGTGTTTTGCTGAGTGCATTCGATGAAGTTTGCGTGACAGTCGACAAGAATTAAGACATCTGGGTGATACCGGTTTTTCTTCAGATTTAAAGATCACGAAAGTTAATTTGTTCTCAAAGTACGTTCAATACGATCAGGATTTAATTAGAACTCGTAGGTACGTAATAACCGGTGTTTTAACATGTAAATAGCAGGAAACCGTCTTACGCATGGATCCCCTGTGGGGATTGCTAATAACATTTGAATATAAATGTATTTCAAAGTGCAAATAATATGCTTAACAATGTACTTACTACAGGTAAGTAAGTATTACTTTTTTAAACAATTGATGTACATTATCTGAACTTATCTGATGCATTTTATAATCGTCCATAACCCGATAAGCTGCTGATCGTAAAACGTCGGGGGGGTTTAACAACAATGGACGAGGTCACTTGGTTAGTGCAAAGTTGCTAGTGGCAAAATCTATTCAGAGTTTCCGTGCTTCGGAAGGCACCTTGTGACTGTTTTTGGCTAAAAGCAGTTGTTAAACACATCTCGGGAGCCTTCGGATGGTATAAAATTTCGGACACTTGTTTTAGTCACTTCTACTACCTCCTCTTCCTCTCCTCCTAACAAACTAACCCACTACAGCAGCAGAGTAAGAGGCTTTCGCAGGTACGAGAAGCGACCGATGACCTGCAATGGCAAAGTGGACTTAAACAAAGTCCTATACAAATAAACTGGATATAACCAGTAAGTACGCGTATTCACGTACATAATTGTGATCTAATTATAAACTGAGGTTATATATGATATAATTTTAGCAGTGAGATGGGTACACCCATTAGTGGCGTACCGCAGCATGGAATGAACGCGACACAGTTTCGACGTAGCGCGGCGTGGCCGTAGAGCGTGAATGGTGTGTGCGAACATGTGTAATGTAATATATTTTAGTGCTGTTTCATTCATTTTTAACTACCCTCAAAATACATACACAATATAGCAGTTTTATATACATATATTGAGTTACATCTAATCTGTATAATATTCGATTAATATGTATGATTGGTTTTATAATACAAAGTAAGTTCTCATCAGATAGAGTTTGCAATTTATTGTATTAATGATAAATAAATATTTTAGCATCATACACACAAGTCGCGGTCCACATTCGGTGAAAGAAGCCTTCATATTTCGAAAATAACAAGATGATCTTCGAGGTATACATATATTTGTAAGCGCATGAGAGCCTTCGTTCGAGTTCATCGTGTCTTAGGAGTAATAAACACTCGTATTATAATCGTATAAATATGTCGATTAATAAAATCTCACAAAATTAAATAATGAGCGTAGTTATGACAATTATTAGTACTTACTTAGACTATTATTAAATACAAGCAAACTGCGATTACGAAGATGGAGATGGCGGAGAATGTCAAAGCACCGCCATATTTAAAAAACGTGGCTGTTACTACAATGTATCTGTTTAGTTTTTCTTCTAGTTCTCAACGGTGATATCGATCGTGGCGCGTCGGCCGCATCTCATTAGAACGGTGGTTTATATGACATTTGGTTTCGTTGTGACGCTGCATAAAAACAAGAAGCAAGCGGTTGTGGCGTTTCTTTCTACGACGCACCATAATTTTCTGGCAACATCATTCAGGAGCAGATGCCACGACGCTTAGTTTGAGCGTGGCAACATATTACTTGGCCGAGACGGTAAAAGACTTTTTAGCGACACTCTTCCTAAGGGGTGTCGCCTCAGATGAAGGCTTAGAGGCCATTAGGCAAAAGCCAGGCTCGGGTGATGTTTAGTGGGTAGGCCCCTAGGTTTTTTGGGAGTCCCACATAACAGCTCAGCCGGCTGCGCTGGTATGCTATGAGCATTCACCACCCCCCTCCCGCGCATCTCTGGAGGATAGCCCTTTTTCAATTGGTCTGGGCGCAAAAAAAAAGCTAGAGAGACGCCAGTCAGTTCCGATTCGCCCTAGCTTTTTATCGTACCAAACTATGCACGTGAGACAACGACATAACGATACCGGGTTTTCTTTAAGTAAGTAAGTCTTTTAAGTAAGAGATGGCAATAAACTGAGTTCCGTAGAGTTCATGCATGTATAGAAGTATATACCATCATACATCGTGCTTGCAGGTTGTTGCAAAGTAAATTAATATTAATTTATTGAGTTCCGTATCGCCCATATCGTGAATTATTTGCTGTTTTTTTTATGTAATGGCTGACAAACGAGCAGACGAGCCACCTGATGGTAAGTGGTCACCGTCGCCCATAGACATCAGCAAGACCAAAGGTATTACCGATGCGTTGTCGGCCAGGAAATGCGAAGAAGGCTAGAAAGAAGGTATTGGCTCTCGAGCTCCCAGCCGGAACACGTGCTGGTGTGAGGTCACCATCCAAAGAGTCCTAAGTAGTAAGTAAAATCGTCTTGATGCTATCGCGCCTCGCGTAATACAACTTACGCCTTATATTTACTTTCCACGGAGCTATATTTTGCGAGTTTCACTGCAAATATTGCAAAAAGATACCGTTTAAAAAGGTATGAATGCTTGTCACGAGGCCACTTTTTATTTTTCTAGATAACATTGCCGCTAAAATAGCTTTCTTCCACTATTTCAGTACGACATATCAAAATTAATACAAATGAGTAGAATAACATTTCGTCAACAGCCTTCATGTTTAGCCATGGCTCAAATTTTTATGGGATATTTGAAAAAAATAATAATAATCGCTGTCTAATGGGATCGATTTTGTTACATAAGATATACTAAACATTATATGATAAATCAGTACCAACTATAGAACACTGCACGCCACTTTTGAAATTGATTTTTTTTAACAGACTATTTTCATTTTCCGTATCTAAAAAGCCTTATCGACGGTTAAATATGTAAATACCTTAAAAATATTACTCACATTCGACCAAGGAAAGACGGAAACTAAAATAGTGTTATCGTTAGCGATCGCATATATTTACTTTGTATGTTAATATACAGCGTCTTATAACCTTGGTAAGGGAAAACAAATATTTCAATTCAATGGCATCTTTAATTTTAACCCTCATATGATAACATTAAAGCTAAATGTCTATAAATTTAAACAATATTTTCACACCAAGGGCAATGTCAAAATACACAATAAGTAATTTTGAATTTGTCATGGAAATGAATTGTATTTTAATCGATTCAAATTCAAAATCATTTAATCATATACGTATTCAGTAAATACACTTATGAACGTCGTTTTTTTGCTTCTACCACCGTTTCGAACAGGTGCTTTAACAATGAGGAGAAGAAACGGCGAAAGAAACTCCTCAGCACATGTTTTAAACAACCTATGGTTATTACAAAAGTTTAAACCTGTGCGGAACTGGTTTCGACACTAATTTTGTCCAGGCATCCTTGTCATTCATGTACTCATCTATACTATAATATCCTTTGCCTATAAGTTGTCTTTAAATGCGACGCTTAAAAGTTCCAATGGGCAACTGGCATAACGACTTAGGTATCTTATTGTAAAAACGAACTCCAAGTCACATAAAGGAACGCTGAACCTTTTGAAGACGAAATGCAGATGTAACCAAATTATGCCTATTTCTTGTTTGATAATTGTGTGTATCACTTTTCTGCTTATACGTATTTAATTTTTTTTAATAAATACTAAATTACTATATATATATATATATATATATATATATATATATATATATATACAGACTGGCTACGGTGAATACACCTATTTCTTTAAATTTTTCTCTTAATGACTCACGCGACTTTAATCTGTATATAGCTCTGATTGCTCTTTTCTGTAATACAAATACTGAATCAATGTCCGCTGATTTACCCCACATTAGGATACCGTAAGTCATAAGACTATTAAAATAGGCAAAAAAAAAACAAGTCTAGCTGTCTCTACATCAGTAATTAGTGTTATCTTTCTAATAGCGTAGACCTACTAAGTTTACTTGCGAGAACCGATATATGGGCACCCCACTGGAGATTACTATCTAAGGTGATACCTAAAAAAACTGTGAATTGTTCCATAGGAAGTCTTTCGTTATTTAATTTAGGGATTTTTCCTACCTTCTGCACATTTAGTAGTGCAAACTCTATACACTTCGTTTTATTGGCATTTAGAACTACATATGTTGTTTATTGTAAACCAATGCGATACATGGGACAAAGCACTGTTTACTTCGTCAAAATTTAATCTATTTCTTTCAGTCTTAAATAGTAAAGATGTGTCATCAGCAAAGTGTACAATGTCCGCATGTTTGCTAATAAAATACGGCAAATCGTTAATATTAACCAGAAAAAGGAACAGACCTAGAACAGAGCCCTGTGGAACACCCATCACAATAGACGATCCCGATGATTTGGTATCATTTACACTAACACATTGAACCCTACCCTTCAAATAGGACGCAATCAAATTGAGAGCATTGTACTTGACGCCATAGTGATTAAGCTTAAGAAGTAACGATTCGTGCTCAACACAATCAAATGCTTTGGACAGATCGCAAAAAACATAATTCTGCCTGAATAATGAACTATTTGTAATTTAAGACATCGTTTGTAACCTCTTCAGAGTAAATAAATTTACCATCTTAACAACAGCCTGGACAATCTACCATAGCTACCACTTTGTAGTCAACCGTAAAACGTTTTCAGGATTATGGTTGTAGTGTTGGTATGTCGATTCAAAAGCTCGTCCCTGGCTGTCGATGTTATGGAAATCCATTGACGGCTATAACCATTTCCCATCAAGTAGCCCGACTGTTCGTTTGTCAGCAATTGTTATAAAAAATAAACTCTGTCAAAATACTAGCAGGACTACTCCCGTGAATACACAAACGAAGGTGTCAATACACAGTTGGAATTAATATGATCACGTAGGAATCCGGCACTCGCTCTCAATTTGCGACCTACGTGTTATCAACACTCACTAAATAATTCATCGATTTCAGATTCATCCAGTATAGAGCAACATTACCTATATAACTATAAACGCGCGTTTTATTGAATCAACTATTCGGTTATTTAAATAATTCTACTCATTAGGGATTTATAATGTTAGTAATAATTTACCTTCATAGATAAATGGTTTTATAATTTTTAATTTTAAGCAAATGTACACTCAGTTGTATGAATTATTTTTTGTAAACAAATAACAGATTATTATAATAACTTGTAGCAACTGAGTAGTGAAGCTGCCTGCCGAGCGTGGGATCCTGGGCTTATTCTCGCTCGGGGTTTATCTGACAGGTTTATTTGCTTTCGGTGGGTGTTTGCGATATCGTGTTATGTGTATCACATCAACATGTAAACATCACTATAATATTGTTTAATTTTAAATTTTGAAATTATATCTTCAATCCGGCTAATTGTCCGTCTACCCAATACATGAATTTTAAGCTATATTTTTGGTTTGAGTTTCTCTGTTTAATGTTAAATTTGTTACAGATATTAAGTCTTAAACTGAATAAATATTTTCTATTTCTGTTTCTAAGACTGGAAATATGTTTAGTATCTAAACATTTTTAAGGAAAAAAATTCTATTTGGTGTTTAGCAAACACACAATTCAAGACTAAGATGTTTTGTTAATATAATTTTATAAAATAGACTAGTGTGTGTATTATAGTATAATAAAGCAGTAACCATGAAAAAGTAAATAGGATTTTTTGAACTAATTAATTCCTACATATTAGAATACATGGCATAGGAGCGGGATACAATTATTTTAGATTTTTTGTTTGATTGTATGCCATTCAGTAACTCTAAAACTAATATTTTATTAATACAAGCATACTCATCTGCCGTTGTACATACGTACACTTACAGTTTCTAAGGTGCCATTTGAGTTATGTTAATTAATATTTATTATTAAAATGTCGTGGACTCCAATATATTGCATTCAATAATGAAAGAGCAACACCATTTTTTTTTATTATAAGCTTAATTTAATTGTTGGTTTATACTAGATAAGTGTATGTTCCTGACATTGTTTTTTTTTTATATAAATGATTACTGTCAATAAAAATCGAAATCCTACAAATGTTCTGGATAGGCAACTTGTCAGGAAAATAAGTTATTTCGTCGTGTATTTAACGTATATATTAAATAACTCGAAGTTGGTTGATATTTGGATAGGGGTCATAAGAGGTAATTTGGTTACAAATGACCTCTCCATAGGGGAATCATAATGGATTGCCAACATATATTCTGTCAGTCTGTATATAAAATTTTCTAATACACAAATAACTTTAAAAAATTGAAGGTGCCCACAGGATTCAAACCCACCCCACGTGCGAAAGAGTGACTTTCAAAAATTAACCTAGGTATATACCGCTGAATATAAATAAATTATCACTTATTTCAGTAAAGGAAAACAGCGTAAGAAACCTCCGTAACGGTAAGTGGTCACTGCCGCCCACGGATGTCCATAACAACAACAACACTACCGAAGCGAAGAACCTGCTTTTTAACTGGCTGTCCGAAGAAACAAGACGGCGGAGCATAATTATCACTTTTTGATAATCAACTCATAAATAAAGTATGAACAGACAACGTAGAGTAGAGACCTGTAATACTCTCAAGTCGTTCTTAGAGTACTAAATGGTTCCTAGAAGATATTGATAACCACAAGAAACTATACATACCTACCAAGATATGAAAGAATAAACAAGTCATACTAAAAAACTAAATGAACGGATGATCAACATAAAAGTTAAATGATCATAGGAACTGCCCGTCAATTAATTACGTGCCTTGTGCATATTGTCTAGTGTGCACGCTTTATCCATATAAAAAAGTAGTGCCATCTATTTTCACTGAGTAAAACGAGTTGGTACCCAGTCTTTCTACACCGTCACCTACACAGGCTCTATCTAAATTTACATTGTGGAACTGCTTAGCCACGTCATTTGCTAGTGCTTCCATCTAGCGACCGCTAAGATAAGAAAACGGTGAACAGCGCCATCTACAGTAATTTATAGAGACTCGAAACAAAACCTAAAGGTAACTTTTAGTCACAATGAATCCAATTTATAAAAAAAACTAAAAATTTAGACGCGTATATATACTTATATATACTTTAACTCTGCATTTACAAGCACAGGTAGCATATACATATATATATATATATATATGTTTGGTTAAATATCAATGACGGAAATAAATAATATTTAATAAGCTTTTCTCCAAACTAAAAAAAAACAATTGCAAACTAATAGACTTACCACTTGATGGTAAGCAACCCCTATCGCTTTATTGTCCATAATACCAAGCATCGTGGACGCGTTGTTGGTTGTGATGAAAGCGTTGCATCGTTCGTTATCTAGTGTCCCAACATAGTATTCAAATATTACATTGGTGATTTCAGGACGATACCTTCCCACTCAAGGAATGAATCGTATCACTGTGCATCATAGCATCAGAATTAAAACCGATGATACATAGTTCAACAAGTTCAAACAGAAGATACCTGGTTTAATTACTCTGCACCGAAAAGAAACTGGAACAAGAAATGATTGCGTAGTGCTTTGAATGTCCGGTTTTTACTCAAGTAACTTTGTGTAGTATATTTGCCTAAATGTGCTTTGGATTTGATTGAATTTTAGTAGCACTTGTTATTAAGTCATTATTAATAAATATATACTTTCCTTCTACATTTGGACGTTTGGACTTGCATTTATAATAAATAAAAATATATACCGACATACGAATAATAAGTTGTGATATTAGATAGATAACATAAATATAAGCATGTATATTATAATAAAATAAATATAAGCATAATTAAGCACTTTGCTATCAGTGAAAACTTGTAATTGGCTTTCTTATATTAATTCCTTCTACTTATGCTGTGTTAAAGTCTAGCTGTAACTTTTCCTTAAAAGATAAATAAATAAATAAATAATTACCAACATGGATTTCGTCCCAAAAATGAATCGGCAGGATAAGTTAATGATTTTACGGAGACTAAGTTTTGCTTAGTGGCAGAAATTAGACCATAAACATTTAATAACATTTAATAATGAAATTAACTTATAACTTGATTTATTTATTGATTGATGGATTGAAATGAAACAAACTTTAAATATTTAGTGATGCTTACTGCAATATATTAGTAAAAACCAGAACGAAATCTGTTAAGCCGTTTCTGAGATTACCGTGCACAAACGCACTGACAAACAGACACAAATTCTAACAACTATCGTTTTGTGTTCTATTGCGTTAATAAAGGCACCTAATAATGTTTTTTCTCAAATATCGTAAATGTACAAAAAGCGATCAGTTAAAATTTTCTTATACGTATAGATAGATGGATAAATTTAATTTAATTGCCTACTTCCAGTGCAGTCTGCATTGTTCCATAACTGATGCATTGATAAAGTAAGACTCTACATTGCGTCATTTAAATCACGTCAAATATTTGTAGTTTCATCGTCTCACTGTGTTCATTTAATTGATGTCAATCAATCGCTGTATTGGTATTGTAATCCAGGATTAAGTTATGTACTATTAGTGGCCCACTCCAAGTACGTTAGGGTTGAACATTGTGCTAATTTATATACATTATTAATAAATAAAATAACCTATACTCATCCGGAATAAAGTACTTTGCAAATGGTAAAGAAAAATCAAATAGGTATCATGGTTCCGGAGATTACCTTCCGCGAAAAACAAACATAAAAAATCTCTCTGGTTTTTATAATATTCGTAGAGATTATAGGTCACGAAGAATTAGTGTTGCAAACATTTTACAAGCTTTAAATTAAATGTGTTCACTGCTCAGCTGCAATGGTTCTGCTGTTGCGCTCGTTAAGCCTGTCGTAAAGCGTTACCTTTAGATTTGAGTTGCTGCCTTGTACTCTGACGAAGAAGCTTTTCACCTAATTGTTAGAAATTTGGGAAATGTACCGATCATGAGTGTACCTATGTTTTTTTATATTCTTTTCTAAGTAAAGTTGTTTGGAAGAGAGTTATTTGCGATAAGGGTGCCTTAAGTTTTCTTACTAAATTAATTTTCGCCATGCAACATCACTTCACAGTATAAACGTTATTAAGTTAAGTTAAAGTTTTTATGTGGTTTTTCCTAATGTACCGATAAGTACCGATGTACGAGTAGGTAAAGGTTATATATAGATAAATAAAAATATCAATAATTAAGAAATACCTGGTAAAATAAAATAACAGTGGTATCAGATGCGGTTATTGTTTGTATTATGTTACCATGATTTACGAATCAAAGCAAGAACGGTTTTGTTTTGATTAAAATGTATTCGTACATATGTTTCTACGGAAAGTAATCGACGGACCCACGGGAGTTATTTAAAACTCTTGTTTCGTTTGAAAGGTATAAAATTCCGGGTGACGGTAGGTTATATTTCAGGTGCATATTTATAACAATATTATTAAACCCGACCGAATTTGAGACGGGCCGCTAATTACTTATAAATGTTGTCGAACGTAATAGTGAGTTTCATACAATGTTAGATTATCATATTTAAATCTAGAAATCTAGGCATTGTGTTCCCAGACCATAGACATTTGCATAACAATACAGCGTTTTGCTTGTAGGAAGTGTGCTCAGTAGCTGCACTCTTTACACATTGCCATACATCGAACAGTAACGTTGCACAGGTTGGTGAAACATTTTAACAATCAAGTTACAATATTTTTAAAATAGGGACAAAGGCACAATTAACCTAAACCCCTGCAACGAACAGCGGTAAGGAAATAGTTGGCCACATGCAAACTGTTTCAGTCCCAATTGTTGTTTCTTTGAAACAAAGAAAGAATGAAAAACATATTTATTCCGTCTTAAGAAATATATAGAGCATTAATAATAATATATAGTTACAATAAAGATAGAAAAAGTTCGCACTCAAGCACACCTGACTGGTTTCAGTGCGACCCGAGCGCCCGAGTAGTTGACACAAGCGGATTTTCTTCAATTTATTTTATTAGTGCTTACTACAGTTTCTTATACATAAGTGCTAACATAATAAACATTTAGACAACGCTGTCCCCCCAGGCCCGCTAGCCACAATGTCGCCCGTCAACATATATTAATTTATCCGCCAAAAGTAGTCCGCTAAACGCATTTCTGATTCAATTTTACTTTCTACCTCAGATTTATCGCCACACATTGCAATATTAGTATCTCAAACCCCTACAGAAGTCTTACCAGTTCACATTTTTGCCATGAGTTGAATCAAGCTGTATCTGGATTAAAGCTTATACAGCTGAACATATATATTTTTTATTTAATACCAGGCGACGGTAGGCGGGCGGACTTGGGTGCAAAATGTATGCCCACTTCCAATATTGGCCAGCCAGCTTTGATTTGGACAATAGGTAAATAATTTACCAAACAATAACAAGCAGAACAAAAGTAATAAAACTTTTAAAATGTAAGATTTTTTTTTTTCGAGAGCACTTATTTATTTATATTTTTACTATTCTTTGTTCAATTCAAATATTTCTGTATAAATACGCGCAGCTAATAGCCGAAGACATGATCATCGCTCCAGTCTTCGGAGCATGTGGATCGCGGAAGTTATTCATCGAACTGGAGAGGTGTCAAACAGTGAAGTTTTATTCGAATGAGCAGTCTGAACAGTATGACGTCACAATGCTGACGTCACGGCTTTTAGAAATAATTGTGGAATACATGAATCGTCATCTATATTTAGGATTAAGCTTCTACGTGTCTCATATTTTACTGGAGCGCTGTGAAGTGAAGTTCTTAAAGAGTTGTCAATCAGAGATGGCGATGTTTCTTGGGTTACTTATATGCGGTGAAAATTCAGACAAGCAATTAAAAATTACAATAATTTTAATAATTGATCTTTCTTTTGGTTTGTTTTTAATTTATTATCTGTTACTTCTTATCTATAAACAATTGATTTTCGCAAGCAACAAACGATACAATAAAATGAGTTCTTTGTATTGGTAACCATAACATTTAAAAAATGTTAGTTTAATAAATAAAACTTTCTTTAATTTAATAGCCGACAAACAACCAGACGAGCCACCTGATGGTAATTGGTCACCGTTGCCGATAGACATGAATAAGGCTAAAAGCGTCACTAATGCGTTGTCGGGCGAGAAAGAAGAATAAAGAAAGAAAGAAGGTACTGGCTCTCAAGCCCCCAGCCGAAACACGACGAGTCGTTTGGCGGCTGACTCAAGCAGGAGGGTGGTAGCTAGCCAGGCAGGCTTCACGGAAAGATAATAATACCACTAATAATATTAATGACTTAATAATATACTGATAATACGCGAAGTCCTACCACCGAGCAGGCCGGTTTTTGTCGCCCCTTCGACACCCTGTTCTGCCAGCATGGGATTGGGGCCCAGTATTCTAGGCGGCACAAATATAAGACATAATATACTTTGGTATACAACAGCTTCGTTTGGTAATTATTTACTAATTTTTATATATTTTGATTCTGTCTCGAATAAAAGTGTTTCTTTGTTTCAGAGCTTATGTCGAACCGATTATGGCACGATAGAGATTAATATTACTAGATAATTCTCTCTTGTACCTACTGGTTTTTAATCTTGGATGTTGGCAAGGTTTTCGCGCTCGTTGAGAAGCCCATCCAATGTACTCTTTCGGCTGTTAACGGGCCGGTTACAACCCTGATGATTTTATTGACGGTGGTATCTAATCATTTGGGCGGGCCGTACGTCAGCCGCCTTTGGAACATTACTGGTCCACTATGAGACACTGTCTGTCTAACAGAACTCCTCCAACAGGAGTTCGATATCACTGGGCTCTGTATTATCTAGTTTTATTCCGAACATACTAGTGTACAAAGTTGTTTACCTGCCTGATTACTTACGTCTTACCTTCTAGAATCAATCACCAAGGTATAGGTATAATTTGGTTACTTCATCTTATCGTCTTTAAAAATTTCAGCGTTCTTTTATTGGGCTTGGAGTTCGTTTTTACAATAAGGTTCCAAAGTTTATACGTGAGTTGCCCATTAGAACTTTTAAGGTCAAAGCAACGCTATAAACCACAGCTTATAGGTAAAGGATTATTATGGTATAATTGAATATATAAATAATAAGGATGCTTGGAAATAAAAGCGCCGAAATATTCTCTTGCATTATTAATGTATTACTTCTCTTCATAACTACCTCTATAAATATTCGGTCTCGCAGTATTTCGTTTTTAAACTTGTCCTTCTCTTCCCATCAGAAAAGACTAAAATTCCAGTCGTTTTTAAAACCTACACAAGGTAAAGGGAACTTGCTTCCTCAATCTGTTGTTCGTTGTCTGTCCCTAATTATTTTCTTTGTTAGTATGTTTGTTATTTGTTGATAGTTTTGTACATTTTATTTTATGCACTTGTTACGTGCCAAACGTGAAGGAGGACCGCTGACGCCGCCTGCTGCCGCGGGTCACACCATCCACGTGTAGTCTAATTTCGCCGCTGCATCGGCAGTCACAAATTTACTTTAATAATTAAAATTAAATGTTTTATAATTTTATTTCTTGACTCTAGAATCGATCAGCATTTTCTCAATTAACTAATTGTATTTTTGTTATTTTTTATTAATTAAAATAGTATAAGTCATTTTGTTTTTTATTTTTTTTTTAAATACGTCCGGGTGATGTTGACGTAATTCACTCCTTGCATATTTATCTGTTTGCATCAGATCGCTTAAAAACTTCCTTTTTAATTTATTCTCAATTCTTAAACACACCTACTGTTGATGTGTTACGAGGCACCCCCGTAGATTACATGGGTAAAACTGAAAACCCTACGCAAGTTAAAGAAATATCACATAGGTAGTATGTAAAGCTGACTTTGGGGGAATTGAATGGCTTCTTGGATCCAGACCTTCAGTTGGATCATTCAGTTCTGGTCAATGTTATACCTATTGTGTATGATTGATAACATGAAGGACTCCAAGTCAAGAGTGAATAGGGTTCTACAAAGTTCGTGCACCTTGCCATCTACCGTCAGGTAAGATTGCATTCAAACATTTCATTATAAAAAATTAAAAAAAAATCCAAAGGAAACTTGACACAATTTTAATAAGTAAGATACTGTTAAACTTGAACGTGTAAATAAATTATGTTTTTTGTACACCAGTTAATACTTATTACAGAGATTATAATTTAGATAACTAGGTATAGACGAGAGTTCATGCTGGTGCACTGACGGCAGAAATGGTCGGTGATCAAACGGTCCAGGATTTGATTTCTACAATACTATTGAAGAGCAATGCTTTAGTGAGCATTTTTTTATATCTGGCCGCGCATTTATTTTCAGTTGAATGCAGTAGTGTATTTTATTAGAAATATTTAATTTAAAGTCTTCTGTGTAGCTCGATTACGTCTATTTACGTAACTACGGCTACGTCTGATTTTATAGAAATAAAGAAAAAAATTAATATATCCAATGTCGAAGTTAACGCAATTAGAATTACTGTCATAATTATTGCACAAATCAAATTAAATAACCTACACAAATAATAGTTTATTTACCAATAACTGACCTCAGTCTACCTTTTGTATTGTTATACAAACTTACATCTTTTAAGTATTAATAAATTTGTAATACAAAGTTTTTCATTGTCACAACACTATTAATTTACGTGGCCTGTAAACAAGTTTATCTTAAATGACCATTATGCAACACAACAGAACCTCATCTGAAGTGCAAAATAAATTAAAAAGTAAAAAAACTGCACAATCGCAGCGCTCCAAAAGCGAACAGCTCGCACGCTCCGAGCGTCGAGAAAAAAAGAAAAATTCAAAAACAGAACGTCCCGAAACCAAGAATTTCGCGCCAACCATTGGCTGAAAACGACTGACGGTCCCGTACTATTGGTCAAAGATAATGTTTGTGCGGCTAACAGTTTATGCGGGGGAGAAAACCGAAACTCGACCACAAATGTTGACAGAATCCTGTATACAATGGCGAAGCAATTTTAAACCCTAATTTGTTTTTTTAAAGTTCATTTTACCTTGAACGTCGCAAAATGCTTTTGAAGAATGACTCTGCGAAGAAGCAGGATGGAAAACTAAGCAGAATTTTTCGTTGCAGCTATTATACAGAGTATGCACTCAATATACAGTATTAAGAAAACATTTTTAATTTCTTTAAAAAGGTGGGTCAAACTTGAACGAGGGTTATTTGATATTTTTGTCCTAGAGGTTATAACTTTTTTTATTAAATTAGTATTTATTTTTAGTTTTTATTTGCCAATTATTTATGTAATGTATAAAGCATAAACTTTGTTGTATGTTTTTTTTTGTATAGGAAAAGTGGTTAGACGGTCGTTCTAAGATACAAGAGAAATCTTATCGATATGATTTGACACCTATTCTTCGTATTCTTGTCTTTGTTTTTAAAGCAACATGAATCTTTTCGTTTTTTATATGACATATTTAGTTTATTAAAAAATATATCGTCAGTTAAAAGTATTTACAAAGGCGCAGTTAAAAGTCGATTCAAAAACCAACTGACAGAGTTACTGATAGGTATCCATATATATATCTACGTATATATTTGATTTGTTAGTTATTAATTCTATGCCGAAATATAAGCCACATTTGTAATTATTACCGAGCTTAAAATATCATCATAAATGAAACACATCATTACCAAACCAACCCCTTATTTCGCGAAATAATTTCATTATAATAGATAATTTAAAACTGTCCAACTGCGCCCCACCACCAGGGATAACTGAGATGGGGGCGGGGCACGATTAAAACAAACATGGATAAAAAGCTAGAGGTCTCTTTTGCGCAAATGAGCAGTCTCAAATGCAGTAACATGCTTACAATGGGAGTCGTCAGTCGTAATGATGTCGTCTCTGTCTGGCAAAGCTTTGGCGCGTAGAACTGTCTCGGCGGCCCTTCATAGCTATAAAGGTATACGAGCATCACAGTCACAGTTCCACGTGAGATTGTGTTTTGTAATCAGTAAAGTGGCGCCTTTATTCTGAAGCAGAGGCATAATGTTCGCGCGTTTGACAGTTTGACATTTCGTTTGGCGGGAACACATTCGTATGTTTTCGGTCACGCAACAGCACAAATTTATACAGCCAAAGAGTAAATTGTGTTTAATTCATAAATAAATACAATCTTCGAGTTTTTAAGTGATGTTGAAGACGGGCAGTTGAAGGCAGCTGAAGTTATTGCTTTCGCAATAACTTGGATTTTCAAACCTAGGACTATAAAGTGAGTCTATAATTGATTTTATTTTATTCCACAAACACCAACGGCCTCTGAAACAAATATCCAATTAAATAACAATTATTGTGATGAATTATTATTATTTTTTTAATGTCGATAAAAACAATGGATGTTCCATTGTTTATTTAATGGATGTTCCATTAAATATTAAGTTTGTAATAGGTAAATGAAGTTTTATTTTAACTTCAAGTCATCGAAAAAGAATTTATCTTCCATCAAAGTCTTATTAAATGTTACAGGCCTTTTTAATTGACCTTAAATGTGAGGTAATTTTTTTTACAAAATAGTAAACAATACAGATTATCAAAACTTACACCTAAAGTACTGCTTTTCCTTTTAGTTGACTTCGTATCTAAACCTTTTTTTCCTTTAGGTTTTCTTGAAACTGGAGGTCTTTGAGGAGTATTTTTTTTTACGTTCATGGTATTTAACGCCAAAATTCCTGTCGTTATTGACGTTATCTCGGAATAATGAACAGTGGTGACATTAGGAGGAATAATTAACGTATTATTTGACATGGTATATGTTGTGTTTATTGAGAATACTTTTGTTTCATTCACAACAATTTCTTTGTCATTAGATTTAGCCTCTTCGATAACCACAGTATCATTCCTAAATCTTAAAAAGGATTCTGTTGTATTGACAAAAATGTTTACTTCTTTTAAAGTATGCGTCGACATTTTACCTTCTGTAATATTTTGAATCTTAGTTTCTTCAGTATATTTTTTGCTTAATTCTGTCATCTTTAGCGTGGTAACTTCCCTTTCAATTGTGCTTTTACTTTGTGCACTTGAATTCAAAGTTTGATTGGATGTTTTATTTGCTTTAATATCATGTATTTCCTTTCTTGCGATGCGTTCTGTGCTAAATTCATATTTATTTGCCACTTTCGGGTTTAGTTCCTTAGTTAATACATTCTGAATAGATTTTTTTGTTGTTATTTCTTTGATAGTTCCTTCTGTACTTAAACTGTTATTTTTCTCAAGTGTACTTATATTTGTTTTGAATAAATGCTGTGGTATTGTATTTCTATTAAAAAGTTTTTTTGATACTGCTTTTAGGGATGCATATATTTTTGTTATATTTTTTCTAACAAGTACACGCTCTCTTTTTGCTGCTAATTCATCTTTTTGTACTTTAATTCGTTTCGTTAAAGCGTTTTTAAACTCTTCCAAAGTTAAATACGCATGTGGTAATTTCGATTCCACTGGATTGTTTATGTATATCAAAGGATTTTCTTTAGATCTTATCGTTTCCTTGACCAAAAGATTATGTGCTTTAAAACCGTTAACTTCTTTTAGTCTTTTTACGTGTATTTCAAATTGTTTATTATAAGTGAATAGACGGCGGACTGACATATTGCTCTCGCCTGGACATAAAACTTTATAATAAGTGTACAGTACTTACTTGTATATATACATGATAAATCAATTTTTAAGGGAAAACAAATATTGTTTCAATGTTAATTACGTAACAACTTAAACTAATTATTTGTGATACAATACACGGTTAATAGTTTTAATAACAGGTAATTGGTACTGTTCATAATTTTATGGCTTAGTCATAATTACATTGAAGGGCTTATAAATGTAACTAAAAGCATTTGTTTTTGTAAAATTCACAAATTTTACAATAGATTTGTTGTGGGTTAACAAGACCGTTTGCCGTTATAGTGTGCAGCGGGTAGTTGTTAAGTCTTATCGGGCCTTGTCAGAAGACTTCGGGTGTACGTCAGGGTGTCCTATCTAGACCCCAGTTTAAGTCAATCTCCGCTGCTGGTGGTGCACTTTGTATACTAACGGAGGAGGCTCTTGTAGATCTCTTAGTAGTTTCATAATCAATCGTGAAATATTTTTAAGATTCCCCGCTTCCTAATTATGGGTAATATAAATGTGTTGAACATGTCTATGCTGACGGTGACCACTTACCGTCAGGTGACCTGTCTGTTTGATTTTAACATACAAAAGACCTAATGATAAGGTTCATTACAACCGGTTACAACTTTTACGTAATAAAGATTTACGACGTCTACTTAATCGCCTTTTATTATTTTAACCACTGATTCGACCTCTCGTCGGTTAAATTTCTGACAATTTTAAAGTTTGTTTTATTTATTTTATTTTATCTCTAGAAATCAAGTGACAGTCTTCTTAACCTGAAAGGCCAATATTAATCTCCCTGCAAATTACTTTCTTACTGTGCTTGGTATGTCTCCAAAATATCATTTTCTAAAAATTTAAGCTTCTACTTTAAGCAATTTTCGCTGGGCATTGATAAATCAGTGAACCAATTAAGATTAAGTAAAAAGTAGTTTTGTTCCATACCATCATTGAATGCGTCTTTGTATTTTAAATACAACACCGGTATCAAATCTTCCGTCAACTCTCCTACCGCCAATTTCACATTCGAATATATCAAAACTGCACACAAACATAGTTTAAATACTGATCTATTAGGATAATGATACATTTTCAGTAACTACACATTATTTAAAACGGAATGGTAGCATTAATCAAATTAACGAGTTTCTCGACTGAACGCACCCGTGAAATTTAATATTCGATAAGATTAAATAAAAAATCCGTTTTCATCGGACGCGATACGTTCATGTTTTATTACGTTGGATTTTAAAATTGTAACTGTATCAACGGTAAATGTATTTGTAAAATTATTATAAAACGTTTTAAAAATAATAATTTTATTGCCTCAATAATAAAACTGCAGCAGCGTTTAGTCTGTATAATTATTTTTTTTATAATTACTTTGTTTGTTATCCATATACGCTGATTATACCGACGTAGATTAGTTCTGTACCACTCACCTTAGTCATGACGTGGTCTGACTTCTCTTCCGTTGGCTGCTAACGTAAAAAAATTATTCAATAGATTCTCGACCAGTCGGAAATCTATCTACGAGAATAGACTTAAGCGAATAAATTGAATCTGCCTAATGGCTGACAGATGAATGGAAAATATGATACGAAACCTGCTCGGCTTGTATTGGTTTGTTCAAAATGCAAATACTGGCCACATCAGAAACAGGTTTGTTGATGGGACGCCTTATGCTCGCATAAAAAAGCTTAATATCTCGAAACCTTATTATGGCCCCGGACGCATCGTTATAAGTCAGAAAGCAAATAAGTATCTAAAACCAATGTATGTTTAGTTTTAGAGGAAGATATATCTGTAAATGAAGCTTATAGAGTTGGTAATTTTTTTAATTTGGATACGCAAAGATACCTTTGTACCCCCTTTTCATTTCTGCGTGTCAACCGACCTACTCGTACTTATTGTTTGATTAGATTGATAGCTATTGTCCAGATTTAATCTATACATATAATAAAATTCTAACTGATCGCTTTCCGTACATGAAATTTTAATATCAGAAATTTATTATTATTACAATTATTATTATTAGGAAACCCCAAAACACAAGTTGTTACAAATTTTGTCTGTTTGCCTGTGCGCTTGTTCGCGCTCATCTCAGAAACGGCTTAACCGATTTCGTTTTAGTTTCCACTAATATATTGCAGTAAGCATCATTTAATACTTAAAGTTCGTTTCAGTGCAATCCGTCCACAGATAAAAAAATTTATAAATTAATATATTTGTAATTCCTAGAGCGAGAAAAACCCAGTCCTAAACCAATACAGGTGCTATTATTAAGCCTAAGGCACAGTTTTTCTGAACCGAAGCGGTCTGGTAATGTTCTTAATAAAAACAATGGAAACAGAATGTTAATTAATCACTAGTTTTCATTTGATTCGTGTTCGTAATTAAAACTCATATATTTACCTAATATATATGTTTTATTGCAATATGCAATGATAACCAAGACGAGGTTATCAAAATTTGAACTGCTCGAGGTGTTGTACCTAAAATTACTTGTGATGTAAAAAAAGATCTTTGATTTTTTTTAACGGGGGCAAATGTCAGGAGGACGTAAAATAGCAAACTTAATCGATTTCAAGTGTCTGAAGGGCGTGTTACTGTTATGAAGGAACACATGATGAGGGCATCTGCATTCCTGAGAGCTCTTCGTGACGTTCTCGAAGGTTTAAAGCTGTCACACGTCATTGGGCCAATTGACATGAACTAATATGACAACAACATGATGACAATATAACATGATGACAATGACAATATAAGAACTAACAATAACAAATACAGTTGACATGTTTTTGACTATGAGAGGTATTTCATCTTTTTTTGTTGCTAAAATTGGTCGATAATTTGCGATCACCAAAACAGGACTAATAAACGCATACCTTTAAAACAATAATATCAACGCGATCTTTTATAAAAGTTTAACCCTATCGTAATATGATTATGAAAGTACTGAAGGTAATATTGCACAATGAACTTATTGAGTTTCGCAACATGTCCGAGAAAGAGACAAATTTTCTGTTTTTTTTTTTATATATGCATAAAGTAATACGGCACTAAGGCACATATCTGAAAAATTCATTTACCATTTTAAAGGTAAATTACTCCAGATGAATAAATGAATATCGGGTGTATAAGTATAGGTACGTGTATAATAATGAATTGTTGAACCCGAACGAAGTTATAACGGGCCGCTAATTATTTTATAAAAGAGAAATCCAATTAAGTATATCTGTATGTACTTTTCAGGTAATCTCCAAAACAATTCCACCTATTTGAAAAGTTTTATTACTATTTGAAAGGTACATTATCCCGGATGGACCTGTCATCCGAAATTCCGCAGGAGAAAATATTAACACTTATCTATAAAGAACACTTACTCACAGCATATCATGATGTGTTTAATGTAATAAAATAGTTTATAGTAATCGCTACTCATAAGAATATCATTAATACGAGCTTTGGGTTTATAATGCAGAAGGATGACAAACTCTTATGACCATTAATTATAAGTTTTTATACATTACCCATTAAAAGGCGACTAGTTTTAGAAAGTAAATGTACATTTGATAGTGTATTTTGTTTAGCTTTATGGTTAGTATTAAAATCCAAAGTTTGATGAGATCCCCGAGTCTTCGGGCCTTAAATGACGCGTGTTGCTCCTTACTGTAATATTAATGTTATTCAATACCTACCTGGAGTCGAGCTTTTATCCAACAGGTCATAGAACATCGTAATATGAGAAAGTATGTACTTCGGCAAAATAACGTGTACCTGCAGTAGAGCCCTTATACAACAAGTCAGAACATAACGCTATGAAAGTAAATAAAATAAAGTAATCGACAGACATTTGTACGCTCATACCACAAGCAGCACAGGGTATCCTCGTACGAAGATGTGAGAGTATGAGAGTTTAATTTATTTATTTTTCCATGTCAATAAAAAACCTCACATTTAACAGCAGGACTTAAGTTTTCCTCGACAAGGCTTCAATATGACAACTAGTTTCAAACGTTATATGTATGCAATCAGTCAGTTCAAACACGTTATTCTTGATAATTTGACCTATACCCTCATTTCACTATTGGTAACGTAAATTAACATACATATTTGTTCAATTTAATAATAAGTTATTTAGTAAACTAGCGTAATAATCTGATAAATAAAAAAGTACCTACCATAATTGTTAGCATCACCACTACTAATACGATGTTCTTAGATACGAAACGCAACGGTAGTATGCCCACAATTATGGAATTTTGGATTTACAACCGACGCCACTTTCTCCACCGTGCCCAAGAACTATATAAAGTTTCAAATACCAAACACAAATGCATTCAGACATACACTAGATATATTAGGGCATAACATAATTTGTTAAACCATTTTGAGTTTATACAGTGAAATTTCAATGTAATTACGAATAGACATAAACTTTAGGGAACACTGCAGTACAACTCAGGTGACACTTCATTGACAGGGTTTTCATGTTTGGTTTGGTTAATGTTCAATCAATCACATAATTTTAATCTATCCATAAATGAAAAAGTTATAAATTCATTTAAAACAATGTAGGTACTATTTGTTGGCGTAAGGCGTAGTTTTCCCGAAGCGAGGGCAGTTTGCTACTCTATATATACCTATTATAAAATTCTAACTGATCGCTTTCTGTACATTTAGGACATATGAGAAAAACTATTATTAGGGACCTTTATTAACGCAATAGACCCAAAAAAAATAGTTATTAGAATTTTTGTCTCTATGTCTGTTTGTCTGTACATTTGTGCGCGCTAATCTCAGAAACGGCTTAACCGATTTCGTTATGGTTTTCAACAAATAAACTTAAACAATACAGGTGCTACTTTCAAGCGTAAGGTAGTTTCTTGAAGTGAAGCGGTTAACTAGGATACATAATAAAATAATAACGAAATCTCTTTGCACAAAGCTACTGCTGATTCAACGATATAAACTGTTATATTTTATGTGACCGAATCGATTAATCTTCAACGATCACATAACATTCTAAACAGAAAGAGAAAAATTTCAAACCGTTGTCGTGGTGAATTGATAAGATACATCAATTGAAAAACTATAGTTGTTTAACTTTGAAACTTTGACTTGATACTTAGTAGGACGCGCTCTAGATTCGAGACATACCAGTTTTAAATGTGTCCCTTTAATTTCTAACTTAACAGGGGCTATATTCTTTAATAAAAGTTCTTCTTGATTCACTTATTATGATTTGTCGACTTCAATTTTCCTACTCTTTCTCTTATTCTTTCGAAACTCAACACATCCTATAACTTTTCTGTCGGGTCTTCTTCTTCTTCTCTTAGGTCGGGTCTGTTCTCAGAATATGAGGGGAAATGGCCATAATCCACCACACCGGCCAAGTGTCGTCTGATAGAATGTACATATCTCTAAGAAAATCATACATAACGGATGAATACAAGTTGCCTTTTTCAAAGCGAGTGATTATTAATTCCCCTAATACATAGGATAAATTGAAATTAATATGCGTTCTAGGTGCAAATCTGTTTCCCCGATCAAACAACTTTCAAACTACTGGACTATCTCAAAAACTACCTTTCAGATTTATCGTATACTTTCTTATTGTAGTAAGGAAACTGTTTTTTTTTAAGTTTAATTAAAAATAATTCATACAAACACCCTCACTCAAAGCACGTATCTAGGCAAAGATCTCGGTCATCCAACTTATTTTTTTGTGATATATGGTATTCAGGTCATCACAATAGAAGAATACGGGGTGTACACGATGCTGCCGGCGCAGCAGCTGCCGCCCATCAGTCCCTGGCCGCCGGACGCCAACCTGCTGGACCGCATGGATGATCTGGCTCACAAAGGTAAAGGTAATGGTGACCACCATTTCTGTCTCAAATACGATTGTGAATATTTAAGGTTATCCCTTGGATCCACAGAGTAATCTTATTAAAAAGGGTTAGGTTAGGTTATTTATTATTTTACTATTTAATCTGTTTACTCTTACTCTGCCACATAGTTCATGAGTTTGTAAATATTTTTTTACGATTTGTTCTCTGTAAAGGCCGCTCAGTTTATATTTTAATTTTTGGTATTAAACATTAAGACTGATATAGGACGGCAAGTTTGTTTGTGTTTTTTTGTAAATGGGTTCTTTAATCTTTAGACGTAACTCGTGAAGTAGTTTTCTTCTAATCAGGTTACAGTGAAGAAGTCAAATTTTCTTTAGTTTTTTGAAAATTGGCGGGTGTATATTACGTAGTAATTTGGTCATAATTATATAATATATCAGCTATGTATATATAAATTTATATTCAGTATAATATAAATATATATCATTATAAAAATATATTGTTTGCGTCATACCCATCAATCGGTATAGCTATCTGATTCCCGGAGATATTTTTAACAGAAATATTAACACACATAAACATAATAGTTAAGAAAGCTATGTTATTGAGGTTTACACTTGTCATTCAGCGAGTTTAATTATAGTCGCTACAGTAATATGCCGTAAACAGATATCACCCAAAGCAGAACCCAAAGCTACATGGAAAGTATTGCTTTACGGTACAATCAATTTAAGTATAATCATCTACTTTCCAATGGGTCCAGTCTTCATGACAGGCAGAAGAGCCAGCTGTAGAGTCAGCTGTCCAAGGTCACGTCACAATCCACAAGATTACAAAAATCCCCGTATTTCCCAATCCCAGTCCCGGAATAGATTGAAACTGTGAAACCTAAAGTATTTACGATAACTATTCCCAAAGTCAAGTATTTTCATAGTGACACTTGGACCAAATTAGTACATTGCGATATGCAACGCATTGAAAAAAGGTTTTATGAAGATACCTAGTGTCAAAAATTCTAATATGTACAGATAACAGGTAACGATTTCTTTATACACCTTTCGAAGCACAAGTGTACATGAAAATATTGATACTTATTCCCCACTGGATATATTTGCGCATGCCAGTGCTAAATTAGAAGAATTTTACTATAACATAATAATATTATAGTAATTATTTGGATAGGATTTATGCCATTTGAAGGTGACCTATATCAATTCCAATATTAGTAAACATTTACAGAATTGAAACTGAACCTATACTTTGTTCAATAAATAATAATATTAATAAATAACACTGCAAAATATTTGCAAGTTGATAGTATCAGGCGTTAATTTGCGGAAATTCATTGTTATTCAATTAGTATTAATTTACTTTGCAACAATCCGTAAGCACAATGTATGATGGTATATACTTCTATACATGCATAGAACCTCCCTCCCTCCCACAAAGGAAAACCTGCATTTAAGATAAATAAAAGTATATAATATAAGTATATTGTAAAATTAGGGGGTGGTGATGAATTAATCATAAACAAACAACTTGCTTAAGATGTTAAATGATTTATCGATAAATTGAGTTAAAATAAATTAATTGTTAACTGGTATGTAATTAAGTATATATCATAAATTATATGTACACTGTGTGCGACTGTTTTATGAGAATACAGGCAGGAATACTGATTAAAAAAAAAATTACAACTACTTTACAACATCGATCCTTGCGCTGAATTCACTTAGCTGACGTCAAAATTACCCACAACTTATACCAATGCGAAATTTTTAAATTTTTTTGACTTTGTCTTTGTAGTGTCTAATGAATTAAACAAACAAAGCAATAACTTACAGATATCTATCTATTGATTATTTCTCACATATTTTGGTAGTAATCATTTAGTTAATAATTCTGTCTAAATCTGTAGACTGTATGGGAATATTTTAAACTAATTATTTAATAGTATTAGTGACATCAGCTTAGCTTTAAAATAGATATTCTACCTATTTTTACTTACTCCGTAAATGAAGTATAAACACGTATAGATAATTAAAAATGTAATTTGCGTCTTTACAAAATTAAATAAAATTGCATATATTCTAGTACTCGATGTACTATTGATATACACTCTATAATATCGATTTGACATTTATGTTAAGTCTTCGTACTCGATTAAAATTTAAGCGACGCTCAAAATTACCCGTACTGCATTATAACATAACATAATAACATAACAAGTAAAACCACGTCGTCTACACAACATCTGAAATCTTATAATGTTTTAATTGAAATTTGCCTGATTATTTGCTGAAATCGATTGAATCTACTTATCAATTGAAGTTCTACTTTATAATACTGCTATTGTGTTTTTAATTAATACCAATATTAATTTACGAATTTTATTCAAAGCCCACAATATAATGCGAAAATTAATTGTAAATTAAAATAAGTCACAATTTGCCTCACAAATGTCCGCGTCGAACGCATGACCAGTATAACTGTTGACACGCCCGTACTGCCTATATTCGCATCGAACAGTCGTTGACCTGAGCGCATCACACAAGCTGTGAGAACCGTGGTCCGGAACGGGATTAATTGGAGTAAGCAGGCTTGTGGTGAACAGGTCACAGCGGTGTTAACCAGCTCGGCGGCGTGTTTGTAGGAGGGAGACCCCTGCCCGACTCCACGCGGCAGAAGATCGTGGAGCTGGCCCACTCCGGCGCCCGGCCTTGCGACATCAGCCGTATCCTGCAGGTCTCCAACGGCTGCGTCTCTAAGATCCTCGGCAGGTCAGTTGCAGTATTTTTAATACATCTTTATTCATCGCTCTCTCGTCTGCTGTTCGTTAAAAAAATTGCAATGGATTCTTATTTAAATTAAATTAACAGATATCTGAAACGTTTTTTTAGTCTGTTACTGATCATTACAAATTTTGCAATCGATTTAAACTTATTTTCCCTTTAAACAAGAGACTTACAATAAGTTTGTTGTAAATCCATAAGTCAATAAATTACAAGAACCGTAAAATTTTTATTAAATTTTGATTTGTTTGGAATAACTGTTCATTTCATTCTATTTACCCCTACTAATAAAAAAATAAGCATAAATCAGCATTTTACAATTTATAGGATTGGAAAATTACCATACAACATAAATGTTTAAAATGTTGACTCACACACAGTTTATGGTAATAGAGTACCTATACATTGCGAGAAACATTATGTTATGGTAATCACCCCTGAAACCGCAAATGGTACGGCAATGTCGTCCGCAGCGGATAGCTGCACGCAAGTATCCCAAAAATGTCGTTCGTAACGAATACGGTGAGTAACTGGTCCTTCGAGCCTCACCGCCTCACCGCAAGCTCATAGTGGCAACCGCACTCCGCACTAGGGTTAGCGTCCAATATTTGTAACACCTATAATAAAAGTTAAATGGGCCGGATTCTGAACACTGAGTTTTCTTGAGACTTTAAACGTCTTTTATATGGTACATGTACAAGAGATATATATATATATATATATATATTGTATTAATGACATTTCTGCTCTACAGACTTTTCGTCCGTGCCTTTTTTAGTTTTCTTAAATTTTTTAATTTTGCTCCGATGCGAACCCTCGTTGATGCCACGCCACTTGTGCGCAGGTTTCACCGTTCGGCTTTATCTGCGAGCCAGTGGTTTTACACTTGGAATTACTTAAAACTATATGTCTATAAACTATAATCTCTATTACTATGTTATATATACATATATTTTTATTAATGTGCTTAAACTATGTTAATGTTTGTTAATTGGGTTACTTAAATATAATATTCTAATTTTTGTCCTTCACGGAGGCCGCTAACGCCTTCAAATGTTTGGCGTGGTCTATAGCCTATGATAGATATATATATTTATATATTTATTAGAAATCAATATCGATATTTCTTCCCAGTACAACTTCTCCCGCGGAATATATAGTTTAGAATGCTGCAAAATTAACGTACATTAATACTATAGTAGATATACTAGAATAATATTATAGTAGAATATAGTGAATACATTACTCTGTACAAAGGAACGCAAAGAAGTGAGTATCTAACGAAACCTCTACACATCCACATTGACGGATACATTATATAATAGAATTAAACTAAATTTCTAAGCTATTAAATTTTCCTTCTTAAGAACCGAATTATTATTCGTTCGATCTAGTATTCGCGCTAAGATTCATAATAAACAGAATAATGATTTAACTATCAGATAACAGATTTCGCTAGTGTTTTTTTGTTTTTTAATTAAATGATGTTTATTTTTTTTTGTGCATATTTCTTCAAAATAATAAACTGTAGTTATTTAAGTAATAATTATTTCAACTATTTTACACAATGTATTAATTAATTAGGTAAACAGCTACCTCAGTTTTATTCCATCTTCTAGGATAAACAAGCAAGATATTAAGCATTCAGGCTGCCAATTATAAAAATTCTTCTTACAGATTTTTCAATAAACAAATGTTGAATGTATCCACACAATAAAATGAACGACAAGAATACTTAATTAAAGCTCTGTCACTTGATCGATAAATCACAAGGGCAGCTTATCTGCAAGTCTCATTTCAAGGACTACGAAGGTTGGCTCAAACATAGTGCTAGGGATGCCACTTGTCACTTTAATAATTCATTGGGTTTATTTACAACTAGGAAACTGCCCTCGCTTCGCTTCAGGGAAATTACGCCTTATATTATTTTAAATTAATTTATAACATTTCTATTTATGGACGGATTGCAATGAAACAAACTTTAAGTATTAAGTGACACTTACTGCAATACATTAGTGAACACCAAAACGAAATCGGTTTAGCCGTTAATAAGATTAGCGGGAAAAAAGACACAGACAAATAGACAAAAATTCTCACAACTATTGTTTTGGATTCTATTGCGTTAATAAAGGCGCCTAATAATATTTTTTCTCACATATCGTTCATGTACAGAAATAGATCAGTTAAAATTTTATTATATTTATAGATGAGTAAAATCTAGATGTTTAATAAAGTTTATTCACACTGTATTTTTAACTAATAACACTTACACACTGGTATTTTAGATCCTTTCGGAATGCTCGAAAAATTTTCGAAAAAAAAATAGAAAAGTTTTTAATTACACATAACCTCAGAATACCTGAGGTCGAGTCCATAAACCCCTACAATCCAACTAGCCAAGCGGCACACTGTAAGTCTATTTATCATTTTATCATTTTATTTTATCATTTTATCAGTCGGTCGAATCTTTGAAGCTATTTAATTTGTTATGGCAATTCGGGCAACATAACTTAAAACGTATTCATTGCCTAATTCAAAGCATGGTTTCACGATGTGTATATTTTATGTCGTTATTTCGTCCAGTTTCATGGATCAATCTATCGATGATATATGTTTGTGTTAAAAGTTATAATTCTTTTTATAATAAAACTATTATTTTTCAGTGAATTTTTGTTTTCATCACTACTACAGTCGCGATATTCACACACGCAAGTAACGCGTGACCATAACGTGTAACACCCAGCTTTTTTATTTTATTACATTGTTTCCCCGGCGCACATAATAAAGTGCAGCTACAAATTTTTTGGATGTTGCCAGCCCTAGTGTAGAAACGAACTCGTAACTTGAGATGGTCTATTTTTACCTGGATAATTTATTTACCACTTACATATTGTAACTCAAATTATTTTTATTATGATCTCAGATTGAATACGATGTCTGTCGATCAAATAGTTAAATTTGAATTGAGTTCAGGGTATCAGGAGCTTTTTCATATTATTTTAACCTTATAACATTATTATACATTTTAATTGTAACGGATAGTCCCATTTTTTGTGTTTTTTATCGACGCTTAAACTCAAGTACATGGATCATTGTCACGTCGAGACTGCGATGGCGGAGGGAAACACTTTGACAATTGACATTTGACAGATACTAATGACAGATGAGTCTGTCAACTTTACGTCTACCTTGTTTTACGTTCTTAAGTACACGACACACGACATTAACGACATCCTTACGCAATGAACTTGAAACTATTTTCATCTGACAAAGTAATCACTGATTTCCACGTTTGAGCTAAATTAAACCCATCTTTTCTATTAGTTTTTTTTTTCGGATATTTTTTGATCACAATGGCCTCTCTTCCTAAACGCGGAATATATGTACCAACGTTCAGCCGAGATCACTCGTGGGTTATGCGATGATTTGAACCGGCTTCAATCAGATGTTCTGCTACGGCGGAATTCTTCGGGTATTTTTTTTACTACACTGATGTGTTCTTTTATCCGTTGAGAGATAGCACATTTTGTTTGACCAATATAAGGCAATCAACTTTATAATCGCCGGGGCACTAGCATAATGCCCTCGCTTCGATTCAACAAAACTACTTCATTGCTAGAAAAACACCTGCATAGTTCTAGGACTGGATTTACCTCGTTCTGTTAATTAGCAAATACATTTATTAATTTATATTTTTTTATTTATGGATGGATTGCAATGAAATGTTAAGCCGTGGCTGAGATTAGCGCACACAAACGCGCAGGCAAGCAGACAACAATTTAAAAAACAGATTTTTTTGACTCCCACTGCGTTAATAAAGCCCCCTAATAATAGCTTTACTCATATATCCGTCATGTACAGAAGGCGATCAGTTAATTTTTTATACACCACTCGTAGTGTTCTATTATTATATTATAATAATTCTTAACGACACGTAAACCACTCAGGCAAAGCCATTCTCTAAAGTACACCTTTAAAAAAACAGATGTTTTGTTTAATAAAGTTGGATATTGATTTACGTGAAAAAAAAACGAATTTTAAATTAATCTACACCACAATTATCAAATTACGAAATTAAAATAGTGTTAAGCCGAACGACAGCTGGTCAGCAAAGCGAATAAAAGCATAACATGGAGTCACCGGGTATCGAACCCGATACCCTCCGGTTCTGTTACCCGACACCGTCAGTCCTCCCCGACCGCTGGGTTCGAACCTGTGACACTAGCGATATTAGGGGCACTGGCAAACGTGTTTTGACGTATGAGTTTCTAACTAATTTTGTGGGTTGATATCATATCATTCAGAGTTGAGACCAATTTATACCATTAACTGATTAGATTAATATTATAAAGAGTGAGTGCAAATTTTGTGAGTTTGTGCGTATGTGGAAAGTAGTCTTTGAAACCACGGAACCAATTTCGAAAATATCTTTACCATTTGATATGTACATTATTCCAGATGGAGATAGGCTAACATATTTAATAAAATTTTACCAATACATAAACTGAATCACTGGAAAGGGCTGATGTATCAAATCAGGCATAATTTATAAAACGCCTCATAAAAATGAGAAAAATTTATTTCGGGTATGCTTAATATGTATTTATAAACGTAAAAATATTTTTTTTCCGAAGCGAAGTGCAGATAAAAGTGCAGTAATACGTTCTACCGGCATAATCCTTTTTACTGAACAGTGTTAAGATTTTATAGTATAATGCTACCGTCTAATACTTTTGTTTACATAAAATAAGTTAATGCTTGACAACAATCCCACCTGATGGTAAGTGGTGAGGAAGTTTAAGGTGGTGAACGCACTAATTTATAATAGCCTATTCATTCTCCTCTTTAAGACTCCCACATCGTATGTAACCGGGAATACCGACGCGAGCAAGTTATTCCAGTCCTTTGCATTGCGCATAATAAACGAGGACGTAAACCGCGTCGTCCATGCAGGTGGTAGGTTCACTACGAAATGGTGGATACCTGCCGTACGTCGAGTTGTTCGATGGAGGAACGGTGATGGGGGAATTAATTCGAACAATTCCTGCGCATACTCTCCAAAATGTACCTTATAGAAGACCGCGAGGCTGGCAACCCTGCGCCTGTGCTCAAGGCTTTGCAGATTGGTTTCAACCGGATCTGGGTCACCGATGAGCCTCTTCGCACGCCTCTCTTTATAAATATTTATGTGTATGTCCATTTGGAATAATCTACCTTCTACCTAAAACAATTTCCAAGTACATGTCATGGTTCGGAGATCACCTCCCGCGTTACGTAACTTTCCAAAATTCCCACTCTCTCTTTATAATACTAGTATAACTAATAACACTCAACTCAACCGTCCAGGTACTACGAGACGGGGTCGATAAGACCGCGCGCCATCGGCGGGTCGAAGCCGAGGGTGGCGACGGCCGAGGTGGTCAGCAAGATCGCGCAGTACAAGCGCGAATGTCCCTCGATCTTCGCCTGGGAGATCAGAGACCGTCTGCTGAGTGAGGGTGTCTGCACATCGGATAATATACCGAGCGTGAGTTTTTATTTATTTTTATGTACCGTTCCTATTGTAGCATATATGTATATGAACTATTACATCGACAATGTTATATATTTAGTAAATTATATTATTTAATTCATGCATTACAAAGTTATTAACAAACACATAAATAATTATATGCTTATGTTAATTGGCTGATCCAGCAGCCGTTGATTCAACAATATACATAATGTGAATCATTTTGATTCATAAATATAGAATTAATTAGCTTAGTCGCGAAGGTGGTAAATAAACATGAGGATCAAACATGATATATTTGTGACTAATGCTAAGAGATTGGGTTGTCAGAAGTGTCACCGCGCCACTGCACCGTAGACGTGAATCGTCTTAAAATATACATACCGTGAGCGTTCGTGTTGTAACTTGCATCTAGCTCTCTTTACGTTCCATATTTCTAATTCTTTTGCATTACTCTAAACCATGAACTATCTATAAATGTAACGGAATGTATTGTATTTAAATGTAAGTGAAAATTCAACGTCTTTTGAATGTTTCATATAAAATTTAAGCCATTCGGAATGAAATGCAAACTCAGTGAAATGACGTACCCAACATGTGTTGAAGATTGCGTGTTTAAGAATTTTTTAGTATTTTGGTCTGTCCGCTCGTATGCCTATACGTAATCGTATAGTACTAAAACCAATGCACTGATTGAAATGTCTTGACATATTTGGAAGTTATATTATGAGTTATATCTAGAATATTTTTTTCCGGGAAATGGATATTTGTCAGATCACTAGTGCATAATAAAAAAAGATTTATACGAACCGAGAAACCGTCCTCCACAGAGTAACGCCCGTATCTAACTGACCATTTTAACCCCTGTCTAATGGCTAAATTTATCCAATAAAGTATAGCTAAAAAAATGATCTTGTATTAACTTATTTTTTCAGCTTTTTAGGTTTAAATTATTTAAAATTGTCACAGTATTATCAACGATATAAAAAGGCCATTCATGTTTGAGTCCAAAATAAACCAAACTACCCTGTTCTG
This sequence comes from Megathymus violae, assembly GCA_003671415.1. Lineage (NCBI taxonomy): Eukaryota > Metazoa > Arthropoda > Insecta > Lepidoptera > Hesperiidae > Megathymus > Megathymus violae. The sequence continues at coordinate 6,003,365 of PDGT01000012.1, read as the reverse complement.
TAAAGTCTCGCAACCTCCAAAAGTAAAGATCTCCCTCCAATGCCTCAACGAATGGTGTATAGAACACCATCATAATTTAATTAATTTTAAACAATACAAAATAATGCATCTTAACACTGTTTTAGGTAAATAATACACACCAGCATGTTACTCTGCAACGCGTTTAAAGTAAAAATATGAAAATACGACAGGGCGAGTCGTAAAACAGAACGATATACTCACACACCCAATAGTGCTATATACAGATGCTATAACGCCTTATCGTACCCCAGCACTATACAACCCCCTCCCTCCACCCTTCGTGGCAAAACAATATGACGTTATAACTTTTTCTTCATCTTTTTCCTTTTTTGAATACGGGCCTCCCCTTCTGGGACATCCTTTAGACGTCGATACATCCACGGGTAGATATAGGGTGATGCTTTTGTTGTAGTACGATAAAGAAGATTTCATTGAAAATCTTTCTTTGCGCTTATAGGTTTAGACTGTGAATTATTATACGGGCAGTGATTGTACATATTTGAAAACAATTATTTTATAAAATATTCATATTTACAATCAGTAACAAAAAAGATATAATATTTCTGTTCCCCTCACAACTGATTCTGAGCTTAGAGAAACTAATAAATAAGACATAATTCATATAGCAGTAGTTTTAGCGAAAAAAAGTGCATTCAGTAGTTACAGCTGGTTTTTCAATATCATTCATCATCTGGTATAGTTTGAAGTTCAACGAATACTTTGAAATTATTTAATACTTACTGCAAATAAAAAAAAAATCAGCAAAATATTTATGACTTCATGCAAGAAATCTACGAATAATCATTGATAGCAATGGAGAAAGATAAATATGTCGTAAATAAATAAAATTAAAATAGGGAAAAATAATAAAGCAGAATTTAAATACTTCAACTTGTATGGATCTTTAATAATACATATATTGCCTTTGTAACATTATTAGTGATTGTTAGAAGATATCATTCAATATTACATTAGTACCTAGTAAGAGTCTCTAATGTAAAACTAAACGAAAACACGTGAAAATATGTGCGTAAACCTAGCCTGTCAATATATTTATAATAATTTAGTATTTATTCGAAATAATTTAAATATGTACACGTAGAAATTGGTACACGCAATCATGAAACAAAAAATAGGCATAATTTGGTTATGTCTTCATATCGCCTTAAAAAGTTTCAGCGTTCTTTTATGGGCTTGGAGTTCGTTTTACAATAAGGTTCAAAAGTTGATACGTGAGTTACCTATTGGAACTATTAAGCGACGTGTTAAAGCACAGCTTATAAATAAAGGATATTATGGTATACATAAATATATTAATGATAAGGACGCCTGGAAATAACAGTGCAGAAACCAGTTTCGTTCAGGTTAAAACTTGCTTTGTGATTGCTATGTGTTGTTTTAAAAGATGTGCTGAGAAGCTTCTTTCGCTATTTTTTCTCCTCAATGTTAATACACCTTTTCGATATAGCAGTAAAAAATAACGTGTATAAGTGTACCTATTTACAAAATACCTAAATGATTAAATGATTTTGAAATTATGCGAAAATTTACAATCTACTAAGCCAATGCCTTCGACAACGTGAATCAAATCTTAGTGTAAGAGCTCAACAAAAATAAAACGAAAGTCCTTGTGCGCGAAGTGTTGCGGCGGCCATAAGGTGACCCATCCTTCGAGTCGCTTGGAAGCTCTTGACAACATAGAACTTGGAAAAAATTATACGAGCCTCGAATTATTATTCATGTCTATGTTTGTGACTTTTGACTTAACTACGTAGATCTAACTCTTTTAGTACTAGCAGTTAAATCACCGAGCTGCAAAGGAAGACTAACATCGCCATGAATACGAAAACATTAACATCGTTAATTTGTCTTTAAACGACGAGTGAATTGTTAAACCTCCCTTTACGACGCGCGACTCCCTTGCCGAATGCTTAACATGAATTAATTAAGAAATTCGCGCCATCACCCTGTTGCTGACGGTTTTAAGAAAAAACGAGCGGCATTAAGTACTCTCCGTCAAGAATATCGAGAAAAACATAAAACCGAAATGGAGGGAACACAGCGGAACGGGACGGAGATACGGGTTTTTAATGAGCGTAAAAGAGTTGGACGGCTATCTCTTTTTTCAACGTTTAAAGGGGGGGAAACGGGCGATTTTGACACGGCATGAATAAAGAAAATATGAAGGCTTTTGTTGCCGTAAAAATTCCTGTACAGGGGATAAAGTCTTTAAGTTATCATCGAGGGTACCGCGAAGGGTGGAGTATGCAGGTAGATACGTAGATGTGAAGGGTGTTCTTATGCGTATTTATCGAATATTGGGTTTGCGTACCTACATTGTTTAAGAGGGTGCTTAAGATTGAATATATTAACGTCAAGGGATCGACCCGGTGTGTGCTCGCCTCAATTTTGAACCCGGTGAAAACACGAATGTTGATATTTATTATAGTTTAATTGGACGTGAGATGTCTTCTTTTTAGTGGTCATATTCACATTAATCATGATACTGTTTGAAATCTGCTACTAATGTTAATTGTTTGAAACATAATTAACTTGGCGGTTTACTATGTGAAAGTAAATTTACACCTCGCAGTATTCGTTGCTAAACCTGTTTTGGTGTTGGAATGTATGTCGGTATATATTTTTATTTATTATGAGCACACCTTTCTTCGTGGAACGAGGTTCATACCATCTGACATCGTACTCGTGGATTGTTCCAAAGTAAATGAATACTCACGTAATTACGATGATTTTTCATAGTGACGCCTGATACTATATTTGAAAAAGTAATACTGCCATTAAATTTTAAATCTACCTACACAACCAATGATTACCTATTGTAAATGCATAACTATAATATATTGCATGTAATATATTAACTACAATATTATGTCTATGTGTAGCAAGAACTTGAACAATTAAAGTATAATTAATGTGATCTATAATATCTGTATAATCCTAACTTACACATATTGTGCAATAAACTATTTCCTTTGACTTAAACATATTAATACGAGTTTGTAAGCAAGCGAGTCGCTTATGCATTTTATTCGACATATAAGTAAGGACTTTTAACTTAACATATAGTATGGAATATATGTAGCGTTAGAATAACAGAAACAACAAGAAGTAAACAAATCCAAATCGGTTGCTGTGTGACCCTCAACTAAAAAAAAGTAAGCCACTGAACCTTGTGACTCGGTAACTGTCCCTAAACGTCGCTGCTGTCGCGCTATTGTGTGATTAACGCGCATCGAGTTATGGTACCATTTTAATTGGCAGCACGAGTGTGGTGAGGGGGTAATTGTCGTCAGTATTGTCGGGGTACAGGATCATATCCCGTTATAGTGTGTTCCCGTAGCAAATCACTTCCGGGCCACTAAATCCAGGCCAAATTAATGCATTTAGCACGCTCCGCGCTGGGGATGACAACTCCATTTTATTATATCGCGATATTTTCTTGTCACGTTAGCGTCAATTGTTTCCTTTTTTTTTTTTTGAACAGTTGTCACTGTGAAGCTGTGAGTCGATTTGATTATATCAAAATGAAATTAAATATTGGATATGTAACTATGTTCACTGTTAGATAATTATAATGTGCACAAATTTACATTGACTCATGAATTAATTAATAATATAAGTTATAAAATTGACATGATAAGCATAAACCTATTGTACTTATTGTTATTATTTATAATTAATTAAGATTTCCCATCATAAATACACAGCTATGAGCGAAACTTTATTTGTATAATGCTAAACACTCAATGAAGCAATCAGTTTGAATCGTTTACATTCACGCAGGAGAATCTTTTTATATCATATAACACAAGGCCGAATGAACTACAAACTGTTTGTAAACATAATTAAATTGAAATAAATATTTTAAAAAATAGTTTGCAATCTATTCAATGTTTTATGTTAATTTTCAACATTCAGTAAACATAAATGATTTGGTTATTTAGCCAATAAAAGCGAAAAATATCAACTACCTAATCCGTTATCGCTGGCGGTCCAATAGACTGATTTAAAATATCATTAAGGATCATATCTGAGACTGCGATCTCACGGAACAGTCGGAACATATCACAAATTGTAACAAAGGGCTTTGCAAAAGAAGATTATCGGCACAGCGCGTGGCGGGCACGCGGCGCGCTTGTGTCCGTGCACAGTGTAGTTTACCCTATCTTTCACACATCACACCAAAACAAACCTTAAGCGACGACAAATAAGCAGGTTTTCCTTCCACGGCGATTTGTTAAGATTGTAAGTACTACGAAGGAAAAATAGTTTTTACAAACCGAATTTTCGGTACAGTTGCCTACGAAAGTACGAATGAGAAGTGTTGGAGGGAAATTAATACCACAATTCGTCGGATTTAAAGCTTATATTGAAGTTGAGTGTATAATCGTTGGGCAAATAATGATGTCACTACCGCGGTGTCCGAGTGACTGTCAGTTGCAAACGTGACTCGCGGCGGGCGTGTCGATGAATGCAAATACATGTGTCGTCTGTGGTTTAAAAAAAAAGTTAGTTACACCGAAATCTGAGTAGCTTGGTTGAAGCTACTTTATTTCCTGTTGAATATATAAGAGTAACTTGTAATTTTTGAATACGTTATCTTATAATGATCAGAAACCTAAGTTTATTCCAAAGTTATAAGCTCAAGAGATTCAGAGTATGGTCAATTTTTCATATAATTAATTATATTCTCTTCAATATATTTTATACTACAGATATTATTTTTAGAATTATTTTTTTGCAGTATCCGTACATTTAGTGACCAAACTCTATATGGAAAGCAAATTATAAATGTTTCAATCTTGCAGATCTGGATAAAAATGGGGTGTGATTGAGGAGCAGAAAGGAAGCACGCGAGTGATCTATAACGATTTGAATATAAAAACTGATTGGAAAACGTTACTGAGCTGTAGTAAGTCATTCTAATTCCATTGTAGTAGAACAAAGGTCTTGGGCAGCCAAGAATTTATCAGTCATGTAGGTAAGTGACTGTAATCGAACCCTAGACCTTTCGTTCTGCAGAGTCACTAGTGAACTGGACTGCGGTGTCGTTTGTTTTGTATTCATAGTACAAATCTGACAAACTTTTATACCTATCTTAATTTTAATAACTTTCGTCTTCTTTATTTTGAACAAAAACGTATTTCAAGAAGAATGTAAGTACCTAATAGAAATGATAATGACTAAAAGAGTAGATCACTAAAGACATTTAGAAATAAATCTCTTCTCTCGTTCTAAATCTCTTCTCTCGTTCGTCGGCGAGGGAAGATCATCATACCTGCCGATCTTACGACCTAAGCCTGGATCATGACGAGGAACACGTTGTGATGAAAAAGATGGTGTTCAGTCTCAATTAATACCAACATATGGACCTACGACCTACATGAAATAAATTTATACTTCAATTGCTTTACTATTTCATTACAGATATACATGGGTTGTAGGAACTTAAAACGGACTGCTTTTACATATTTAGAAATAAACCGTCGAAGTAAAGTTACTGAATTAATTCAAATGTACTGGAATAGGGAAAACGTAGATTATTTTTATTAAAATCGGTTCAGCAGTTTTCACATGATGATTGGGCGAACACTCGAGCGGGAAGTTAAAAAGTTCGAGACATATGTTTCTATTTATTCTCTTATTATCAATCTGTCCGCGCTTCCATTCAGGAAACATTATCCATGCATTAAAGAATAACAATCACACACTCCATACAACCGTTAGTCGGTTTTATCAGGCATTGTGTAAATTTCTCGTATTTTCCTCATACACTTACACCTACGTCGTGAATCACCGTATTAAGTTGTAAAAATCAAATGAAAATAAATAACTTAATTTTCATTACACTCTTACGTATAATTACATTTTCTGCTTTCAAAAATATCAGATACTCCTTTGACTGATCCCCTCCGACGGATCCAACGTCCGCACCTATTCTTTATTTTAATCCTTATCGATCCATAACACGTTTTAAACTGCACAGTATTTATGACGAGTATCGACGGGGGTGTCAAGCGAAGCGAGTTAAGTATCCGCGCCACGTGCACCTAAGCCAGATATGCAATTTTTTTATTACCCCCTCTTACATAAAGCGCTACGTCCACGTGAGACTTCATATTTATTTTACAAGTAAATTTGCCCGCAATTATATCTGCATATTAATTTTTTCCCACTTATTTTATATTACACATTTCTTTATTCTTGTCATTTTTTCAGTAGTGACGTTTACATTTGTCCAACGGTAACCGTGTGATACATACACTAACTATACTGTTACTGTACACTGATACCATGTGTCGACTTATTATTTACACAATGAATGACCTAGAGATAGTACAATATACATCCTAGATTATAAATATTTTTCAAAGCCAAAATTTCTTTATTTCTCAAAACGACATCAAAATTAATAATAATTACAGCGGTGTTATTTAAAATTCTCTTAAAAATTTCAAAAACACGTAAATATTAATACAAAATTTCATATCACAGCGTTCTACTGACATAAAGCGGCGCGAGAACCTGTTTTACTGTTTGTTTCATTTTTTTACTACCAAGTAGCCTTCTTTCCTCTATTAATTATATTTTAATCATCGAATTGCCATTTAAACGTTTAGAAAATCACATTATAACTATATAAAAACCAACATATTATTTTATATAATTTAAGTCGACAGACGAGAAGATGAGCAACCTGATGGTAATTGGTCACTGTCGCCCGCGGTCTCCAGTAACAAGGCGTCACCGAAATGTTGCCGTCCGAAACGGAAGCGGGAGATCCACATTATTATTGACTTTCCGTCACTGCAACTGAAACACGTATGAAACATTTCACGGTCGATTTTACAAGGAGCGTGGTGGCTAGCTAGCTAGATTTTACAGTCGAGCAAAATACCGTACCATCATGCAAGTACTTTCGTGATTAAACTGGATGATACAGAGCCCAGCATCCTACATCGGGAAGAACTGTTCGCCACAGTCTCGCCCGTTCAGTAGGGTGCACCACGAGCAGGGGAGGTTAGTTTAGACTCATAGATAGATGGAGGCCCTTACACTGCGTTTTGAACTTGCGTTTCATAGCTTTTGTTATTAAATATGTTCGATACATACACTGAAAATGATGTATTTTGTAATAGCAATATTGTTATCTGTTATATTTATAAGATGTAAGTAACACTTAAATCTCTTGCAAAATAAGTAACGTTGAAATTGAAAATTGACTATCGTAGACGAGGTCTTAAGGTTGGCCTATTATTATAACTCGTATGTCCGACGCTACTGAGACTTTCATTAAGCTTTGAATATCAACTTGTCGAGGATGGAACGTGATTATATTATAAACATGTTGCAATTGGGGATCAACCTTGTTTAATTGTTGTATAACAAATATTAGACATGTTTATGGAACAAGATTTGTGTAAAATTATATCCTTTGGCCATCTGTATACGAATAAGCGATCTTTATTTAATATAGAATATGCATTGATATTATTTTTAAATGTTATCTGAATTCATTATAAATTATGATAATAATATTTTATAAGTTGTTCAAACGTTTTAATTTCTGCAAAGAAATATTCGCAAAGATTCCAAATAACAATTTTCAGTTATTGAAGTTTATCGGTCACGGTCTGTGAACTTTGATAATACCATAATAATAGTCCTTTTTGGAAGATTCATCAACACCCAGTCGAAATGGCATACCGCAGAAACTTAAAAATGTAAAGGTACCTTTTGTTACATAGCTATGCGCTAAGAAAGATATTTTAGAGATTCTACCCCAAGTTGGATCCCTGTGAAATCCCAATGTTTGTGCGCAACATGGAAGTACGTGTAAGACGTCATAAACAAAAACCAAATTACATGCCAAACCATAGCTTTTGTTAACTAAAAAGCTTTGGTGTTTGTGTTACATGACGTGATACTCGAAAAGTAAGGATGAATGAATTTAATTAAAATATTACAGGTGTAGGCAGCATCTTATGTAAATAAAAACAATAAATATAATTAGGTTACAATAAAGAGCAGCGTTTGTTAATGTCTGTCTGTGTAACTTACTGTCAGTGAGCTTTTAAATAATTATAGTGAATTAAAATATATTTATATTAAGTTGAGTTCGTAGCACAGTTTGTAGTCCCTGCCTGCTGAGCCAGGCGTCCCGGGTTCGATTTCCCATCGGAGCAGACAATTATGTGACAGATAAATATTTGTTCTCGCATGCCTATGCCATGCCACCCGCAACACAGGGTATCCTAG
>PDGT01000012.1:5946711-5988692 GCA_003671415.1 Megathymus violae | reverse complement strand
CCCCTTGGTGATCCGAACCACCATAACGACACTGATACCCAGCAGGTTGTGGTGAACTAGTTATCTGGCCCTCGAACTTTTAAAGATATTTAAACGTTGATTCTAAAAGGGTGGTAGCCAAGTATGTAACGAACCTTACCATCGTGCATGGATAGCGCTGGGAATACATTGAATGGTACAGAGCCCGACGACCATACATATGAAGAGCCCAATGCAATTGCCACGTCCGTTGTTAATACAGTCTGGTCTCAAGGAACACAAAGCCCAAAATACATTTTAATGTACGCTTCAATACTTATTGTATCTAAAACCTGCTATAAAATTCATTTGCGTACTCAAAAGGCTCGCCCACAGCAAATGCAACCGCAAAACGCACAGCAATATCGGCTTATTAAGGCTTTACTCATATGCGTTCGAGAGGCTTTTATGAACGCGTTACTAATGCAACCGCGTGTGGATGGTTCGATAATGAAATGGTTTAAACGTCATTCATTAGTCGTTTTAGACAATCTGGATAAGTGGTAGGACATTGTAATGAAAATTATCTGTTTTTATAATAACTGACTTTGAAGATTTCAAACTCAATATATTTTATTTCAGTGTATTACATTTGAGTGACCTAAGCAGATAGTACATTTAATTCCAAAGGCGTCACAATCTCTTCGTAGCATGAGGGCAGGTTCATAATTAACAAAAAAATCCATCCATTCAATATTGGACTAAAGTTAAAATGTTAGGTACTAACATTTTTATTACCAGTACCTTCTTTCTAACCTTCTTCTCATTTCTTGGCCGACAACGTATCAGTTTGGTCTTGCTGATGTCTATGGGCGACGGTGACCACTTATCATCAGTTGTCGGCTATTAACATAAAAAAAAAAAATTAACGCTGCAATGCAGCGCGAGCATATCATTATGGACACGATCCGTGTAATTGGATCGAAATATCAATATAAAATGAAAAAATCGTGAGTACCCGTTGTTGTTAAAATATACAATGTCTGCTATGATGGGTATAAGTTTCAATTACCCAACATAAACTAAGAAAATGAATTGGCCCATCCATAAACCACCAAACTCTTTCAGAGTAGGTATCTATCATAATACCTCAGATATTTACCAGGCACAGTGTACATAACCAAGCAATAAATATTTCAATACCGAAACCATTTAACATTCAACGCTGTGTAACAGTTTAGTTATACGAAGCCAATACCAGGAGCTTACTCTCCGTATGTACCCACGCTAACCATTGTCCATAATCCTACAGTATATTATGTAGCAGATTGATGCGATGTTCTAACTCGGAATGGCTAATGGATTGTTTATCATGCCGTTTGCTTGCGCATGTTAAGCTACATATACTCGTACATATAAGCCCTATAGTACGAGTACATACAAGGGTCTGTGATCTACTTAACGAAAGTAATAATATATAGAGTGGCGGGGCCGAATGTGTCCATCGAATATTTTTTGAAAGTTTTAATCGAGTTAGACTTTGTTATCGATTTAAAGGACAAATTCTTTTTTTTCTCTCTGGCTGTCTCTTTGCAAGGATAACGCTAAAACCACTAAATAGATTTTAATTATTTTTCAGATATTTGAGATTAATATTATATGTACTACTACTAGAACGCTTTGAATGCCGAGAAAGACTATTTTCTGAAGTAAAAGTTAGTATGGACATTCTATTGGGAGAGAAACAAAGTTTACACTTTTACTGCAACTGTTGCAATAATCGATCTTTTGATTCAAAGAACTAAGAAAACCGACAAATAAAGCAATAAAATATGGCAAAGTTATAACTTTTAATATGTTATGAAGATGAATAATAACTGTTTGTAGTGATTCTCTTATGTGCTTTTTGTAATCTTGAGGTTTTTCTTAAGCACAGCCACAGCGGGAACTAGTAACACTTCGTTCTACTGAGTTTCATTCGTTATAACCTTTAAAGGTATTCATGTATCATGCATAATCCATTTAAAATCTGCATAATACATGTTAAATATTAGTTCGATATAAGTTCAACAAGAGACCATTTTATATTTTTGCGAGTGCCAAGTTTGATTCTCGAGCAAGCAATTAAATCATAAGCGTAGCGGGTGATTCTTTATTAGAATCTTGAACATAATAAACATATCATAAACTTGAATATAAGAAACAAAATTCTTTTGGTCTCGTGTGAAACACGCGTCTTTTCACATATCTACCGTAAATATAAATTTTATAAACGTAAATTAAATTGTAACCACCAACATCTTAAGAATTACTAGCGCCACCAACAATCACCAATCACATTGCACCACCGCACATAACGTACTTCCATCACTCACCACCTCAAACTACCACAACATCGCACCACTACCACTACCATCACATTAGAATTACGCATTCGCAGCTTTCTACATACAAAACATTTTTTTCTTACATCATATGAACTTTTGCACTGGTTTCAAGCAGCACAGAAAGCCTTACAATTATTAAAATATTTGTATTCCATCAGAACGCTCACTCTAAGTAACTGACGTGGGTAAATAATAAAAAGTACAAGTAATAAGTAATAATAATAAGTATATAATATATATCTAGTATAAGTACGTACACCCCACTCGACTCACAAATCGAAATATTTAGCAAATTTAAAGCCATTTCACAATAATTTCACAGATGACACAGTCACACCGCTCTCCCCAAAGAAAGAAAATTGACAGCGCGAAATCGTCACCCATCCGCAAATAATAGGTTTCGATCTAAATCAGAATTCATAGTCATTACGAGTACCCTCCTGGTTAACATGAGTTATGACTTATTACCGACTACCCTCAGAATGGCCCCTGCCGTCCAAATGACATGTCAGTGCATTGTCACCATTGCGATCGGCATGTTAACACTGCATAAAGATACATTAGAGCGATTACGCACTGCGTCCGATCCGGTTCCGAAAATATGCAGAACGAAAAACGGAATTCGAATTGGTTCAAACATGTTTGTAGTAGTGTTACAGTTGTTTTTGTACACAGCATTTCACGTCAGCTTTGCGAATTCAAACATAATGGACGCAGTGCTTAAGTTTTTTTACAAATAATACTATGGTAAGTTACTTATATTTGTCCTAAGCTGAAGTCATATATTAATATTTAGGTCGGTAGTTGTTGGGGTGGCCTAGAATTCTGACCCAAATCCCGTGCTGACAGAACAGGGTGTCGTGAGACGCGACAGAAGCCGGCCTGCTTGGTGGTAGAATTTCTCGTAAGGATTATGTTATGAATATTATTATTAATTAAGATATTAATATTATTACCTGTGAAATCTTTCCGAGAAGCCTACCTGGCTAGCTACCACCCTCCCGTTTGAGTCAGCCGCCAAACGACTCGTCGTGTTGCGGCTGGGGTCTTGAGAGCCAATACTTTCATTCTTCCTTCTTCTTTCTTGACCGATATCGCATTAGTGATGTCTTTGGTGTTATTAATATATATGGGCGACGATGGCTCCTCTACTCTTTTGTCGGCTATTTACATAAAAATAAATAACAGCAGCAAATTCTGTATGAAAAATTTTGATGGTAAATATTCTTTTGATGTTAAATTGTTACTGCCGCCTATGGACATCCATGAAAGAAGCGACGCCGATAGGTTGCCTACTAAAAGGAAAGCATAGTACTCTCGTAGAATTACAAATATTATGAGTTCTGAAAACTGTACTCGAATCAAAAATGAGCATTCCAAAGAACAATAACCGTACTTATTATTTCAAGAAATAGTAAATACATCGGCGAATTAGTTTGTTCGGACCGTGCGTAAATGGTCTTAGAGATGACCGACACTATCTCTCTCTACGCAGACGATTCCGTCTCGCTCTATTGATATTTATTATAATTTTATGCGGCGTCCACATTGCAGTCGCTTTTGTGTATTTAAACGATGTCCTTGTTGAGTTTTTGTTGTCAGAGGAGGGCATTAAATGTAATAACAGCACTATCGAGATCCGTTGAATATTTATGAGGTTTTTTGCGCGCCGCGAGATTTGATTCGGTGATTATTATTGTCAGTTGTCGGTAATTATAGGAGCTGTTACGGCCGCGAGTGCGGTGTCGGTTGTCGATAGAGGTTGTTGGGAACATATTAATTTTAGACGGTAATTAGATATTGGTATTGCTACTAACGAACATTAGGTTTGACCTTCGTTGATTCTATTGGACAGATGTTTTAATTCTAATGTGCGTGACTAATATGAACTCACATGGTATACATGTTGTTCAGCTTAAAGCGCTCACTCGCGGCAGTTTGGCACAATGATAGACCGAGTTGAACAAGTTTGAACGCGGACGTTAGTTGAATGCGTTACTGCTAGCTAAATTTTTCGAGCGCTTTCGTGCTTCGGAGAACACATTAAGCTGTCGATGTCGATTTCAGTCGTTAGTGTTCGATAGGACTCGTTCAATAATATCGAAGGTTTTCGGGTGGCCCAGACTTCCGACAATTGCATACTAGACCCTGTATCCACACCGTAGCTGTGTAGTACATTGCGCCCTAGGACTCTTCAGATACGGGACGAAGCCGAGTTTACAGTGGATCAAAATTTCTTGAGCCTTTCGGGCTCAAATGTTACATTTAGAATCATTTAACAATATCCAAGGTTTTCGGGTGGCATAAAAACTTCCAACAGTTGAATTAGATAGTAAGCCCTGTACCAATCTGCACTGGAGACGTATGGTGCAGTACGTTCTAAGACTCTTCAGAAACGGAAAGAAACCTGAGTCGACAGTGGATCACTGTTGGGTAGCCCTCAGATATTTCAATTTGATAAAAACTATGATATAATCAACGGTTTTCGTGATAATTAAAATGTAAAATAGGTGCAAGTAAACATTATTATTAATATACCAAATTATACCCATTATTTATAATGAAACAACATGAGACATCGGTGTTATTATTATATATAATTTAAATGCTCCCCCTGTATTTACATTTGTGCAGCGTGATGGTGCAATCACAAGATATCTTTACTGGTGAGAAAAGTTTCAAGAACATTACGGAATGCCCTCTAGTGCACCAATGTTCGAGTAACAGAATACCAATTACGGACACTAAAATACAGGTTCTTACATACTATCCACTATATAGATAAAACACTATTGAGATCCAAAATGCGAATTTATGTTTAGGTTTTCACGAGGACGTATATTACGTAAATTTCTCGAAAATTTATATACATAAATTATTATTATAAAGAAAAATGTACCGTCATAATGAACCACTTTATTTCACATGAGCAACAAAATTTAATTTGTAGTTTTGATCAGCTGACTAAAGTTTAAATTTTTACTATATGTTTAAACCTAAGTTACAGACGGCAAGTATAAAATGTCCTAGGATTCAAACCGTGAACACTATCCGTAACTAGCCCGAAATATCGTCCGATTACAGAGCATCTAATACGTAATAACTATATTGTTGCAATTAATACCAAATAATTGCATTAATCTCAATGTTTTCATAGTTTAATAAAATCCACAATTCCATACTATTAATAATAATAATAATTACCGTTTCAGAAATCTAGACATAACGTCCCATATAACTGTTGTCTTAGAAATAAAGGTTACACCGCACCGCACCGCACCGCACGCGTCAAACCGTTTTCAACTAAACAAAAGTAACGAATATATTAAAACGTGCACAAAATACTAATATAAAAATCCGTTGTGGACTTGTCATTCTGATTCATTCGAGCGTTCATCCCCGTGCCTTACGTAATAATACACTATTTAATAATAATAATAATAATAATAGCGATTATTGTCATTAAAATAAAATTATTACCGCCGGCTGGAGCGGTTCACAAAGTAAACACAATTGACTTTTGCCAGTTGGACGACTCTCAAAGATGGCGTCGTGTAATTGTATTGACCCTTCGAATGTTTTCACTTCATTATTGGTGCATATTTCACCAATTCTTTTTTAAACTTACTCTCAACTTAATAGTTAATACTACCAGCAATAATTGTACAGCTTGTTTTTAGTTAAGTACTCTGTAATACATATGTACCTATATTATAAATTATTTAATTTATAATATACTAGCTGTGCCCTCGACTTCGTCCGCGTGAAATTTAACAAAAAAGTTCAACATCAGCTACCTGCAAGTGAAAGTCCCGTCAAAATGGGTCCAGCCGTTTCAGAGATTAGCCGGAACAAACAGACAGACAGACAGACAAAAATTGTAAAAAATGTTATTTTGGTATATGTATCGTATATACATTCATATGCATGTAATAAAAAGCGGTTATTTTAATATTACAAACAGACACTCCAATTTTATTTAATAGTATAGATTAAGTAACTCCCCCTTGCGTAGAGGGGGCTAAATCGATCTTTAAATATATTATCTGCAAATGAAACAATTGTTACACTATTTATTTATAAGTGTCTCATAAAATTTTCATTGTCTCCATTGTTATTAGTAAAAATCGCATGTAAAACAGTGTTAATACAGATATAGATTTATTTTACAGTCTATAGTAAAATTCTGACGTTTTAACGTTTTTTTAATATTCGTTTCCCAAAATGAATAAAACTTAAATACAATTACGTCTTTTTGAATTTCTGTATCATAAAAATAATAAAACGATCATTCCATTTTTAACGTTGGTTTAATTCACTAAAATTTTAATACTTAATTATTAACATAACATATTAATTTAATATTAATTTAATTATTGTTAAATTAAACGTATGTAACGTTAATAACCAAAAATAATATTAAAGGAAAATAATCAGATCCATCTCAGTCCCTACTCAACAGTAGAAAGGCGAGATTTCTACTATAATTTATCAGAATTTTACAACCGGAATGATCGAATGATCGTTCCGTCACACCTCGTCCCTTATCTGTCCCCGGCCACACGCTAACGTCTATCCCCGTTAGACTATCCATACATAATATAATAAAGCAAATCAATAATCAATTTAACGCCGGCCTTTCGTAGTATTTTTGCTGAGAGTTTATTTTATTCCAACAACAAACGTCGCGGAAAATCTTTGTCGTGCTCGAGTTTAACCATCGGCGAATAAACGACGTCGTACGATACCATTCTAATGTTAGATAACTCGTTATTAATAATCGGCTTAAAGAGCCATATCTCTGAAATTAATAAAAGTGACTTTAGCTTTTCATTGACAGTAACGAGAATAAATGCAGTTCGGGAAAAAAACTTGAAATCCGAGGCTGTGTCGAAAGAACTGATACGTTCATTTAGAGCATCCTAACAAATAATATAAGCGTTCTAATTCAACTGTCCAATCTTGTGTAGCAATTCTGTATGTGTACCATTAAATTATTTACATATTAGAATTCAATTATTGCTTAACTCGACGAAAGAAAACACCGTACAGAAGCCTTCAAACCTTTCTTCATTTTGTCGAATGTCGTTTAGTGGGCGTCATAGAGGAAATAGAACTCCACCCGTTATTATAGCAATAAGGTTAAAGCAAAAAGACTACATTAGTTTAGAACACCGTATTACATCAAAGTATATTCGTTTTTTGGACATAGAATATTTTCAGAAAATAATAGCATGTAGACAATGGGCAATAAAAAGTTAATTAGCTGTATAGTCCTACATAGGTTAACATAATGTCGGAGTGACTAATTCTTTAAGTAATAATTAAATTAATTGTAAATTAATAATCAATTGAATTGTAAATTAATAATTAATTTAATTGTAAATTAATAATTAATTTAATTGTAAATTAATAATCAATTGAATTGTAAATTAATAATTAATTTAATTTACTATTAAATAATTAATTTAATTGTAAATTAATAATTTAATTTGGCTACTCTAGACCGCGCATCGTTATTAAATCTCCTGGTAAAGGACATTTGACAGTTTAAAGTTCCAGTTTGCTCGCCACTTGTATTCGTTTGCTCTTCGACAATAAGACAAGTTCTTTAGACGCAATGCTATAGCTATTTTTTGTATTGTGTTATTTGTAAATTTAACAAGATTGAATATATTTTTCGAAGGAATCTGAGGGATGTTTTCCAATTTTCATTCGCTTGGCCGGTGGAAGGGTCACTTTGTCACGCCATCGTAATCTTGCTTATTACGCAAATATCGGATAGATCTATTTAACCTTGTCTATTGAGCCATTATCGGCCCTTCCAAATTTTCTTTTAAGGTAAATCTTTACGATATGTTTGTAAAATAAATAGTAATGTTTTTAACTAGTAACTCGCCCTCGTTTCGATTCGTCCTCGATTTTTACGTTCACAAACAGTAATCAAATCCTCATTGTTATTTTATTTTATTTTTTGAGATTATCGCATTCAAACAGAGAGACAGAGATTTTTTTTCCGTTCCGTGGTTTCGGAGATTACCTTCCGCAAACACACCAACACGTAAAATTCTCACAAGCTCTTTGGTATATCAATATAGATATAAAGTCTATAAGTCTATTGTTTATAAACTTTTCTATTTGTAAGCTTTATTCTTTAAAACATGGTCAAACTGCTATATTTTTAACTGACTTCAAAAAGATGGAGATTTTATGTCAGTGTATTATATTTTTTTACGTATTTACAACCATAACTCCATTGTTTGTATGAAACGATTTTAATTATTATCCTTTCAGTTTATAAGAAATGTCTCGAAATTAGTCTATTTTAGGTATGGTGAGGATCTGATGATGAGTTCTAAAGATAAAGATACCGAAAGACCAATACTTAGAATTTTAGAAGATTGTATCGCTGCAGTGTGGCAGCACTCTAACAGATCCTTCCGCTAAAAAAGTAAATTTAATTAAGACCCGGATAACAGCTTATCATCATATCAAATTTCATTAAAATCAGTGCATTAGTTTTAGAGTCATTGAGTAAGATACAAACAGAAAATCAGAGAAAAATATATAAAAAAATTGCGTTTATTGAAAATACCACCATGTACTATTGTTTGAAAAAGTATTCCAAGTACCCACATATTATTTCACTATTTCGTTACTATTTTACTATATATATCAATCAATTTTATCTCTCTCAACTCAGAGCCTGATTACTTACAGAACAATGCCAAACTAGGTTTTAATCGGTAAAAATTCCGCCCAAGTTCAATCCAACATATCATTTGCCCATCATGGCTGGAGCTTATCATAAGATATTTCACAGATACAGAAAAATGTCTTATGTCTAACAAACCTTCGATTAACCGTAAAGAGTCCACGGTTGAGATGTAAATTTAAACGGAAATGTTATTGGAAAACTCCAGAACTCACGTATTTTGAATCGGACGGTTTCAAAATGTTGTTATGCGCCTTGATTGAATAATGGTGGCCACAATTCGCATCACGCCCATGTGAACGTCGTATAAATGGTTGAATATCATTTCACCCTCAAACGACTTCGAATTAGTCTTGAGTACTCATAAAGGAGAACACCTTAGCCTCGAGTTAATTCCGAGCTCCGCGCCCCGCGACGCCGCACAATGCCAGAATGTATTGACGGACTGCCTATACCTTTCGATTGAACAATAGAATTTATGAGCTCACGTATTGACCCATTTCTTTGATTGCATACAATAGTAAATCGACAATTAAATTCGAATTCCCTCGTGGGAATCACACGAATTAAGTATGTTGACTTGTGTTGTCATCTTACGCTCGGATAGATTTTTTTTCTTTATAAAGAAGGCGTTTGCTGACGCATGGGGCGTTTTGGACCTTTCTATTTATTGTACAGATCTTAGTGACCATTATACTTTTATTGTGACGATGAGAAATAATTAAAAGTTCGCTAACAAAACGAAACGAGACGCTCGATGTGATTTGTTTGGCGTATTAATAACTAAATTTATTAAATAGCTGTATATTTAGGGATAAAAAAGAAATGGTAAAATCAAAATTAAAAAATAATATTTATCGGAAATGTCTAAAGCAAAGGAGATGTAGTATTGGTAAACACAAATAAAGTATTTATGAATCACGATACAAGACTAATGGCATTACCCTAAAACACTTAGCCCAGATACAAACACCTCGCAACGGAAAAACAGCAGCACCGTAAAACAAGCATCCATCCAATTTGCGATTCAATTCCATATTCAAAACGAAAAAACAATGGCGTCGTCAATGAAACGGCGCGGCACGGCGGCGCTGGCGACGCAGTTGTTGCTTACGTCGCAAAAGCTTGAAAAGAAGAGTAAAAGTCACCCAAAATATTGACTCGCAAAGTGCCGACTTGGCGCACAATAGACCCAGCAGGTTGCCTTTTGTCCGAGACCCCTCTGTACCTAACAATGAGGAGTAATGCACTGCTTTCTCGTTCGGCGCGCATTTAAATATAGATGGAAGTAAGCGAGCGTTGGATAAGATAATGCCGCCGTGATGATTTTGATAATGTAATTAAAAGATATGTTGTAGAATCTAGTTTGTATGATTTTGTACTTTGTGCTTATTGTTATTTTCTAGTTTAGGTTGTATAAATTAGTTATTTGTTAGTAGGAAAAATATGTTGTAACTTGTATCAAATAAACTTTTTTACGTCACATCCTCAGAATTAGAATTTCAGTGTCGCAAATGGATAAGAATCTTTATATGTCCAGCCAGGATATGACTGCAGGGCCTTCTATAATTAAAGTATTCACATATTATTCAAGGTAATTATGAGTTGTAAATAGCCTCAAAAGTGGGTAGAGCTTAGAATTCCGTAGCAAACAATTTTTTTTTACAAAATACCCAGACTGATTCAAATATAATCACAGATAATACTACTACCCTCAGTAGCATAATATAAGTCATGAAAGATACTTCTGTATTTACATTCACCGTAATCAACCCCAACGGCGCTAACAATGGAGATACATTTTTATCACCGAGTTTGTATTGAGTAAAATTAAGAACCATAGAAGGGAAATAAGATTTAACACTAGACATAGCAGTGTAGTTCTATAGAAAAATTATTTTTAATAAAAACATTAAAGCTAAAATGAAAAAAAAACTAATATAATTCCAAAGATTACGTAATAAGAATCAAATCAATTTTAATAGATAGATGAATTTATTAATAAGAACTGTCTATTCGCGCGTTCCGTTTTACAGAACGCTCGCAACGCCGAGTATTACAAGACGGTTCTGGTAAAAATAAAAATAAAAAAAAAATCTCTAAGCTTATTGAAAAGTATTCGCGCCCCGTTCACGGCGTCTGAGCAAATATAAGATAATTTTCTCGCTTCACCTCACTCGGTATTTAGGGGCACCTTTCATACTTTTTACGGGGCCCGTTTGACGGTAGCTGCACGGCAAGAGGTATAACTTATTTTGTATCCAGAACTCGTAACAGTATTGTATCCCCGACGGTTAGGTTCCGAGATTGAATTTAATGTTGGGGCGAAAAACAAAAGCGTTACCATACGTACGAACGTAAATACGAACGGAATATGGGCTACAATGTAATTTTTTCCAACAAAATTTTGCGATAATTCAGTTACAAATTTTAAAATATTAATTAGGTATATTAAATATTGATTTCTGTTAAAATATAATTAATGAGAGGAGTGACACTCGAAATAACGCACAGTTAACATAAATATGAACTTAAACATTGAATTTGCCGTTACTCCAATTGATATGAAGATAAATGCTGTATATTGAAGGTAAACATTTTAAGTTACAACAAAATCCAAATTCGTGTCAATTCCCAGAAAGAAAGTAGTACTTTTCATTGTCAGATTGTATTTTATTTGAATATGTTTATATTATTTGTAGCAAGAACAATTAACATTAAATACCCAGGTATATGTAAATGTTATTTTATTATAAATTCACATCCGCCTATTTTTATAATAACCTTTTAATGAATAATGTTTTAAAGCTATTAACTTCCAAATTGTTATAAGATTCGCCTTAAGCTCATTTCAAACATAAAAAAATCACGTGTCAGTGCAACCGAATAAAACCCGTTAATTGCAGATGGGATTTATGCGTGCATTTAATACATAGAAAATTAATTTGCGGAAAACACACGTAAACATATTTCTAAATTCAAAAGGGTTCGCTAATTGGTGTATGTATTAAACAAGGACAATTGTGGAAACCGTTCATTGACTGTGTGATTCGAATTAAGGGACTGTTTACAGGTTTTTACTTGTGGAGATCCTTTTTTACAGCTGCCCAGTACTCAGACGCTTTCACACATGGCCACACTTATGCGCGTGGGTCGTTTGTTTATCCCGATGCTTAATAGGTTTACATTTCACGCACGCTTGAAAAGTTGTCAAACGCGAGTATCGTACCTACAAAAAATATTAATTCGTAACACAATCAGCTGAGTTTCAAGTCCTTTGTGCAACAATCCACCTACTTCATATCCTCCTTAACCCTAATTGTATTTTTTCTATTTTCTATATTGTTGCAGTAAAAAGACAGCGTTTTTATTGAATCTTAAATTGTTCGGCAGTACCTTTTATGGACGATAGATTTTAATTTTATTCGTTAGCACTTTAACGAGGTAACTAATTAAACAGAAACATTTAATTGCCGTCAATCATTGAATTTTGATTCGATGTTTCACTCTTCGATGTTTTCCTTCGATACTTCGTTCGCAGCTTGTTAAAAACTTCCATTCCATTTTGTTAAAAACTTGCAACAACTGACAACCCTTTCAGAATGGCTCGTTTTTCTAGTTCGCCGCTTGATACTTGCTTGAGTGACTTTTAATTAGAAGTCTTGTTATAATTTTCTGACCGAAGGAATCTTACAATTCTTTCTCAACTTTCTCAATTTTATTTGAAATTGTTTCAAATTGCAATGTATTTAATATAATTACAATTTTATTTTTGCCCAAAAATTGTAAACAGAACGCTGTTGGTGAAATGTATACAATAAATAATAAAAATATCAGTAACTAGACTGTCAACTATCAAAGTCAATCATAGATAAAAAAGAAGTATTTAAGTTTAAAAAAAAAACGCGTTCGTTTTTCGAACGTGCCGCGCTTTCTCGGTCCATCGGGCATCGCGTCAGATGCCAGTCACCGAGCGGGGCAGACCACCGCGCGACCGCGTATCGAGTTACCATCTATCGTCTTACGGCCTCGCCTTCCTGCCCTACGTCTAAGTTACGCGCTACGTCCGTTTGGCGCGCTGTCACATGCCAGTGTGACAGTTGGTATACCGGAGGACATTTTTGGTCTGTAGCGAGTCTGGGTGGGCTATCGGTTGACACCTATCGAGCGAGTACGTTAACGTTTTCGTGGGTATTTTATGCGCACTGACTGTAATCTTCACCAGTAAATTTACATTAAAACGGCGGATAAGAGCATGCTATGTGTTAATACATAATATTTGCTGCTTAAAGGGCATTTATTAGTATCGAGAAATGAGCGGTCTATCTGATATGACATAGCTACTTTTTGTATTGAATCAAGGATATGTGTGCCTAACCTAATGAGGTTATTTAAAGTAATTACAATGCAGTAGCATGCAGAAATAAGTTCAATTATACCTCAAGTTTGCTAAATTCTTTGGAAAATTTAATCGAATCCTCGTATGATACAGCTTAACTGCGTGTTTTCCTTTTAAATAATAAAACGGCAACTCAGGTAATACTACTCATATTCTTCATTCACATCTTTCTAAATCGATATCTATGAACCTTCTTCTTTAAAATCTTATGAGTCATATCGACGACTAATTTCAAAATATCGATTAAATTTCGACCCAAACTATCGGATTTCACACGAATAGTATAACTTATGAAAAATAAACACTTTCTTTTAGCAGCTGCGCTCTGATCAAAGCAAATTGTAATGACCTTCAAATCAGAGATAAATTGAGTGAAATCTTACAAACTATTCCAAAAGCTATGGCAATGCACAAACTTAGGCAATGGTGACTAATCCAAATATCTTATCTGACTTGCTTGAAATTAAGCTAAAAATTCAATAGCCGTCTTCGCTGGCTATCAGTGATACCAAAGGCATCACTGACAACAACAACAACTGATTAACCACTTTTTTAACTTGCTCCCAGACAATGGACTCGAAGCATGGTAAAAAAAATTGACTTTTTACAATGAGGTCAGCCAAACAAGTGAAAGAACCTAACACCACACACGAATAATATTGGATAAACCAGATAGTACGAGCCCAAGAGCCTTTGATAGATGGGATTGAGCGGCACAGCTTCATCCGTTGTTCAGTAGGATAGCAGGGAGCAAGTTAAGTTGATTTGGACTCAAAGACTTTGAACCTTACAAAAAGGAGGAATCTCACACCCCAAAATAATAATACAAAATAATAATTATTCACATCCATTAAATAACTTATGTTGCAATGTGTAGCAGTGATTTAGTCATTTTTAGGCAATTCTTTTCAATAAAGGCCAATTCTATCCAATAAATAACTTTCTCAAGTTGCAGCTTCTAACTAACGTGGGAAGGGCGTTTCAACCAAGGTGATCCCATTAGCAACTAAAGGAACTAGATATATATAATTATCTTATAATTATCTGAATAACCAAATCCAATCATGCGACAAACCACAAATCATTTTCAATAGTTAACACTCAACATTGGCTATAACTGAATTTAGTTACCGCAATCATTAGAAGCTAGACTTGAAATATGGCCTATGTTTAACTGGCAGACTGATATCCTTGACCTCGAAATGACCGCGTTAACCGCATTGTTTGGACTAAATTATGATTTTTATTATTTCGTACGTATTAACTATAATGAGGCCGAATCAGTATGTATCGACGTAGAGACAGAAATATATTTTTTTGGAATTTTGTTCTGACTGTATGTGCGCTGTGACGCTAAAACCGTTCAACAGATTTAAAAGATATTCGACATACTTGAGACTTATGTTAGGGATCATAATTTAAGGTACTTTTCATCTGGGAAAATGGATTTATTCTCGCGAATTAGACAATAAAAGTTAACATCTAAGAGGGTGGTAAATAAAATGTTTATGCCTTCGCTGCAACTACAGTAGTATATAAACAGGTTTCTAATTGTTATGACTCGAAAACCAAGCACCAATATAATGCTGGTAATGTCCGAAGCTCAGGAATTCACATTAAATTTTGCCAGGACCTTCGTTCACCTGAAATTTACATCACACTGTATGTTTCATTTCCCTACCGCGTTACTGCTCTAGTGTTGCATTACATTAGTAGCGGCGACTACCTGCCGCCTGCCGTCACGAGTATTATCATACAAAGAAATCCCGGATCTCCGATTGATATGAGAGCGTGAAAGAAGCAGACGTCACTCAGTAACTCAAAATCGATGTAACCAATCTTGATATTATCTATGTTATATCTATACTGATAACAAAACAGTAACGGGGTCGACACATAAAATTATATTTGGAAATTTTAATGCAGGTAGACTTTGTTATCGATACAGGTCGAAACATATATTTATGTATTTTTATCCGTTTGTCGTCTGTTTAAGCTTATTATTTTTAAATTTTAATGTATTTAGACTGTTATCTATGTATATAGAGGTCAAAACTTTTTTTTGTCTGTCTGGCTGATCACGCATCACACAAAACCACTGAATATATTTGGATGATAATTGGCATATTAATAATTTATATTATAGGTCATAATCTAGATGCTTTTTATCCCGGGAAATGGATCTGTTACCGCGGGATAGAAAATTTAATAGGTACATTCCATCGCAGTTAATCAAATTTTTATTGCGTAGCTGCAACTATTTTAATAAATTCATATGTTTCTCATTCACAGAACAAGAAAAACTCATTCCTAATACATATAATACGGGTGCTATTTTAAACGCAAGGTGTAGGTTTCCGGAAGTTAAACGAGGGCGCATTACTAGTCTTTATATGTATATAAAATTCCGATGTCAATTCAATTTTTTTGTTTGCCTATGTCATCATCAATGGCCTTAGTTGGACCCGGTAGATGGCGCTGTTATGGAGATCGTTATTTTAAAATCATAAAAAAAAAGTGGATAAGGTCAATGTGTCACGTTGGTTCAAATTACCACAATCATTAACAGATACATGGACACGTTAGTATTAAACAGAAAGAATATCTAGTTTGATAGAAATTGTTCAGAACTGTAGCCAATTTTTCTTCGGATAGCGTAAGGAACGTTCCCTGCATTACGTGAGATGTAAATACGCCAATGACTTCAGACTACGCAGCAAAACAGCATCCGGCTCACACAGATAACTATAGCTACATAATTATATATACAGCATATTTTTCAAAATAGCTATATTAGAAATCGTGATTGAAAATTCTGAGAAATTTTACGTGAGGAGCTTTTACCAAATATCCTGATGTATATTTTTTACCAGTAGCCACACAAAACGGTGTTATTTATACCTATAAGTATTTAGTAGATAAACATTCCAAAAAGATCCAACCTAAGCACGAGTATCGTTGTCACCAGGTATCCTCAATCAACCGCGTACTTCGAAACCTAGCCGCACAGAAGGAGAAGTCTAGCAACCAGCAACCTTCAGACTGCACCACGCCGGTCTACGAGAGGTTACGACTGCTCGGCACACCAGGAACAACCCCTACGTGGCCGCGCGCCCCCTGGCCTACGCAAATAGACACCAGGACGCCTCCCTACCAGCTCCATAGTCTCAGTCCTGGACCTCAGGCGATTGGATGTAATGGCGGTGAAATTCCAGGAATGAAAAAAGGTGAGTGATTAGTAAACTTCAAATAGGCTTTTTTGGTTAAAAAATATGGTTACCAAGACTAGCATAGGTCACCAGGACGTCTGTCCTCATCGCTTTATCTGACATCGTACACAGACTCTGTCACACACAATGTATTACTTATTTATAAACTTCCTTACGTTACCTTTGATATGACATTATTGATTCGAGTAAAAATAGGAACAATAAATAACTTGCTAATAAATATATTTATAACAGCTTACTTAAAATCGTAGTTTACTTAGGCGAATTAACACTAATGAAGCACTATGTTAAAGTAAGAAAAATAATATATCTTACATATATACGTCCATATATTAAGTAATCTATATATGAATATATAAAATAATTAAATCTTTTCTTAGACATAGATACAACTCGAACTTTTAAAACATTAATTTAAACTTTAATGCTTTTCTTAACTGAATATATCAAAATCAGTGAAAGCAGACAAAAACAGCAATCCGCGTTCAAAAATTGAATGCGCGTGTCCACTAACCACAGATACGAATAATTAACGAAAAAAGCCTCAAAAAAGGGCAGACTATCCCACTGCCGGTCACACACAACTTTTTTCGTGGGCATTTTGATAGTCGATTTGTGGATCTCCCCGCGGGTGGGGAGGGGAGACGCCTCCGCTACCGTCAAAAACATTACTCTGCCCATCCGCTTGGAAGATTTAATTTTCATTTTTATCTCAAACATCCCCCTTTGTAGTGGTCTGTACTCTGTATCCAATTAGGTGCTTTCTGCTTTGAACGTTTTTCTGGAACTCCCGCATACCTAAAATGCAGCGAGTTATGGAATTTTTAATTTCGATCGTCTATACTTATCCGTTATTAAATTACTGTCTATCCGGATAAAAAAATTTGTTTTTGTATATATGGAGTTTGACATGTCGTGAGGATGTCTCGTTTCAACCTATCAAGTTTAAACCAAAATTAATATTTCAATGTATACTTAACTCACTAATCAAGTCTAAGCTATCGTTGTCGACTAATGTATACGGCCACCGTTTTAGGTCCCCTCTTTTGGAAATCGACAAGCTCTGTACCACCCAGCATTAATCCCGGCGGTATTTATGCATAGCAAGGTGGTTTTTAAGTACACGCTTGATTTGCGGCTTGCTTCTGGTAAATGATACCCTCTGTTTCACTCTGAACACTTGAAACTTGCTAACATGTTTCCGTTGCAATACAGCCAATTAACAACCGAAATTATGGTCTCGTTGACGTCTCTCGGATTGCAGATAATCTCGGGTGGCGATGACTCACCATCACCTGGTTAGCTTATTTGTCGACTGCAATCATAACAAATCTTTACATTTCGTATCTTTCTTTTTGATTATTCTGCATAGTTATTACCAAGAAATGTGATTTTCCTTTATCCTTCCTTTTACCTAAAACGAAAGTTGATAAAATTTTTCATTGTATTTTATTTTTGATATTTTGATTAATTTTACTTGACGGACGCAATCAAGCTGAATTCTGAAGATACAAAAGTTGCTTTTTATACTACGCAATTATCCGTTTTAACTACGTTGAAAATAATAATAGATGCCCATCGATTGGAATACCTTTTCATTCCATAATGCAGGACCTGAGTGAAAAATTAATTACGAGTACAACTAATTAAATTATTATATTTAGTGCCGTCACAACCAATGGCAATGAATTGGTCGTGAGATTAACTGATACTTCCACATTTGAGACTACTTTTATATATACTTTATATATATATATAAAATTTATATATAAATATATATGTGTCTGTGGGTGTCTAAAATTATGCACCAAAAATGATTATTTTATTTAATGTTCATCCTATTTATACGACTATAATATTTAGAATTTTACACATACAAATTGCTCTTTTAAATAATTCTGATTACAGTTTTTAATTCTTATACCTATAAAAGCATTAGTCTATTTTTTTAGAAACTTTATAACTATAAGTCCTTATTAGTTTACATTTTAATGTTACATATGCGTTGTGCGTTGGAAAGCTTCTGGGATTAAATTGGAAGTACTATCAAGACTAAAGATCTTTGATTCTGACCATCAGGAGACATATGTTTACGTATACTGGACATTAGACATCTCTAAGCCCCAGGGAATCACGTAGTTGATGTTGTGTTTCAGAAGTACCGATCGCAGTAGCCATCTCGAATGTTATATTAAGGGCCTCCTCCTCTACCATTCTCAGTCCATCTTCGAGTAGGCAGGTTCTTCAAAATTTCTGTGAATCGGTAAAAGTTTCTTGATTATCTTTTTATACGTATGTTAGTATTTGTACGCAAATATACTTCATCGCGCACTCAGGGCTTTAATTTAGACTACATGTTTGAATAAGAAAGCCAAACATATCAGCAGAGAAGTGTCTTCGAGAAACCTTCGGCTACTAGTGCAGTATTTATACGAATATAAGAGTCATGATAATCAATTACCGCGCATCGAATACAATGTACAACAATATTTACAACATATGAAAACAAATACTCATAAAGATAAACAAATATTTACATTTCAAATTATATGACCTTTATTGAGATATTTTTTTTAATTATTTACGAAGAATAAACGTTACGAGCACAATAAATATTTTATTAAAATATGAAAATTATATATGTATATGTGATTCACAAAAATTCTGTTACACATGCATATCGTCATCATCATCGTTACAACCAATAATTGTCCCACTGCTGGGCTTCCGTCTCCTCGCACAGTTAGAGGGGGAAAAACATAGTAAAGGCCAATAACATTCAAAATATAAAAACCAAGACAACTTAGTTATTCTATAACGAAGATAACTCAAGTAACCGATTGCACACCCTATATTTGAAAATGTAGGTTTTGAAATCATAATTCAACTAAAAATCCGGACTTAAAGACTAAGAAATTTAAAATACTTACAAACAAGAAATATATTTACGATGTACTAAAAAAATATTGGCGGTAAATATGCTCCACATAATCACAAATACAAATCATTTTTTATGTAAAGATTTTGCAAACGTAACTTCGTTCTACGAATACTCTATATTTGTACCTATAAATTAATGAACGAAAGCAAAGCTTATGTATAAAATGGTGATACAAAACGCTCCCTGAGGCAATTCCACGGCGTCTTTAAGCTAACCCGCCTGCTTAGATACATCAAATAGCTATTTGGTTAAATTTAGGATAAATTTAACAGAGTAACAAGTACAAGAACGTCAATATGGCCTGGCAATGTATCATGTTGTGAGACAAAGTGGTGTTGTTAGTTAGACACACACACAAAATATATAAATCTAAGTTGATGCACACACCAAGCATTGCAAAAAGACAATCAAAAGCGCCACATTCGTTTGCTCAACCGCGATTCGAACCAGGGATCCCACGCTCGAAAGGCGGTATCGATACCAACTGGGCAACAGGGTTACCACATGGTTATTAGATTAGCGGTATGACGTAACATCGTAAAGAAAAATAATTAATATACGAAAACGTAACAATAAAATTATCTATTCATATGGCAAAGTTGTAATTAAATCTGTTCTTTTTTATTAATTATACTCCCGATGCATCTCGATTGTAATTGTTTTGTTACCACCCTTGAGTAATAACTTAGGCACCGTTACGAAGACATTGAAAACTCTCACAAAAATAACCCATCAGTATGTAAATTATTTAAGTGTACAAATATTCATATATTGAAATCTAATTTCAAAATTACATTCGTGTTTGTCACAACACTTATGCACATAAATTCATGCTTGAACTACCATTTCGAAAAGTTTCATCATGGTGGGAAGAAACTATGAGACAAACTCCTCAGCAATTAAATGAAAAACGAACACATAAACAACCATGTACCTATCCTACATTTAAATCTTTTTATCCCGAAATAAAAAGCTATCTATCCTGACCAAAAATATAGCCATGTATTTTTTTTCCGATTAACCTAATATGGCGCTTAATATGCTGTTACATAAACAACATACAAAAGGCTGCGATACCCACGGCAGGCATCTGGACTCTTTATGATTTAAAAACAACATTGAACACAATATTTTACTTAACTAACCTAACCTAACATCGTATGAGGCAGGGCATCGTAGGGTGCTCTAACGTATCGTTTAGACTGCCGAGGGGCCTACACTGGTTTAAGTAGTTAAGTAATTTTATTTTCAGTTCCCCTCCGAGGGGTAGCTGTGTAACTACCCTGGTGGAAGTAATGACTTATGGACGCGAGACACCATTGACCGAGTTCAGAATTGGTTAAAAGCCATAATGGCTTTTGTTAGGACACCCGAGTTCAAAGACGGCTTCTCATTGTCGGTTCATTCTAGGGTATAGGCTCGTCGCATGACCTACAGCTCCTCGTGTTCTCCATTTTTCCTTTCCGCTACTTGAAATTGAAATGAGAAAGATCAAAGTCTACGAAATGCCTAAGCCCGGATTCATGATCAGTTTTTCTATACTCAAAGATATCAAGAGTCCACACCGTCTATCGTCAATTGCACCAAAAAGAGCATTTATCGTCGTATATTTTGCCGTCACTTCTCGCGAAGGAACGAGCAGGTGTTTTGACGTGGAAAGCGAAAGGGTGGAAAGAGTTAAACTTTGCGTGTGGTCAACCTTGATACGGACCAACCAAATCAAATGTACTACTCCCGGTTCCTTACACTAGAATTACAGCCAACAGGAATAGATTGCGAAACATCATTGCGAAGTTATATCGCACTCCAAATCATAGTAGATTTAGGGTGATTTTGTAATTTATGATCACATTTAACAAAAATTCTTACACGTCCAGCAAATAACTCTTTCAATCTTTATTCACGTGCTATCTACTCTATCTATCACGAAGCCGCAAACGAAAGACAATGGCGAAGCCGAGGTCAAATCGATACGCGGCAGAATTTAAAAGACTTCCAAACTCGAAGACAAACAGACAAGGTCAAAAGACGAGAGCGCGAGATAAATCCATTATGGGGCGAAAACTAAATAAAACGTACTGAATAAAGGGAGGTGTAGTCTCCGTGATGAATGTAGCTGAAGCGCGACGCAGATATCGGAACGGCACACGACGGTACGGGACAACACTACGTCTGCTCTCTTGAGATAAGTCGAAGAAAAATGTCGCAAGATATTTATTCGCGGGGCAGAATAAATGGTTATTATGGGGTTCCGTAGTACTAAATTAGTGAGATGTATGGCTTGTTGAATATTTATTTATACGACACCTAAGTTATAGGCGATGTGGGTGACCGCCGGCGAAATGGGCCGTTGGTGCGCGTCGATCGGACGGAATAATTCGTGTGTTGGTGTGATTTGGTTTTTTATGGCAGTGAAGTGAAAAGGGGACAGACAGCCTTTGCTATAACTAGTCGGAGCAATGAAACAATGTATTTCTATTTTATAATATGTATATTCTGTTAACCTCATTTTGCTTCGAGTAACATGATCTTTACGTTCACGAGTATTTATCTATCAGGCGTCTTATCATTCTTGTATGATTCCTTTATATACATAAACGTTTCTGAAGTATTCTCAGAGAGCTTTATACTGTGTAGTAAGTATGAGTTGTTGAATATTTAAGCCTTATTCATTCATTTGAACTCAGTGTTCCTCAACTGCTCCTCGACTGCAACTAAAAATACAATTCCATCACAATACTTACTTTAGATATCAATATTGAGTTAGGATGTAATCTCAGAATGAGAACACTTTACCAACTTAATTGTTACTTAATTACTGGCAGTAGGTGTGTGTGTGAGTGTGTGTAGTAATTCTAAATTTATAATTTAAAATTGCACCTACCTAGATATGTAAATGAATAAGTGAATTTGGTTTATTTGGATTTAACATTAGCGCAGACGCATGACAATTGTTATGTGAACAATCGTCTAACTCGCAGAAGAGCCATCTGCAATATACAATTGATTCTAGAAAAATACTGTGACATAACTATTGCTATTATTAAATGGCCATTGTGTTAACCGAGGTGCGTGATATGTTGCACATTGAGTACGACAACAACTGTCGGCAAAATGTTCTAAAATTAAACGGTACTAATAAATAATGACATATATGTTACAAAGAAATAATTATAATACAATAAAATTTATACATCTTTTTATTATTACGAATGAATCAGATCTATCAATACAATCAGACATGTTCAATACGGATAGGGGTTAAAAACATCAAAAATTGTTTTTGGGTGATAGCGTCGCAAAAATACGACAATTTTAGATATATGTACCATCATCGTAAAGAGAAAGCGTATCTACTAGAAAAGTAGTTATATTATATATATCAGTAGTTATAGCAGAATTATTCGCTCGTAGGGAATGAAGTTCTTTTAAATATATACCAGTAAATTGATTCCCTGAAGCTTCCTAGGTATATGTTACGTAAATATTTGTTAAAACGCTTATAACCGTCATCTTACCATAAATAAGTCATACGCACCCCTAGAATGAAAGGGACTTAACTCAAAAATTGCAATTTATGGGAAATGACGAAGAAAGTTTTCAAAAATGTATGATCTTGAGTAAATTTAAGAAGACTGATGTATGAGGTTTTCCCTTTTTCCCTTTCTCACTCATAATTCGGGCTCTTTTTCACCATGGGGTTTTAGAGTAGGCTTTTTTAAGTAAATTTATAGTAAAATCTGGAATTTCAGGAATTTTGAGTTAAGTCACTTTCATTCTAAAGGTGCGATATAGTAACACTAACATTAGGTACTCGTTAAAGCTAAATTGGACATGAGTATAACATGAGCCATTAGTATTTTCCGTAACTATGAGTAGAAAAAAATAGCTCCTTGGTAGTTTCTTAGCACTTCTTCCGGGACCGCTCACCGCTGGCGACAGCATAGTTTGACTTTCGAAAAGTGTAAAATCACCTTCGAATAAATATTATTTAATTTCATTAAAATATACAGGTACATTGATTAATCTGCCTTAATTAAATCTCATAAAAAAATAATGAACATAAAAATAATTATGAATACCCAAATCCAGATTCACTGTTTACAATCTGATCTACAATACATTTGAATTATGGGCTGGAAGCACGAAGGACAAAAACTCCACAAGGATACTCGACAAAATTCAGATCTGTCACACCCTCAGAGCGAGCGACCCTGAAACGACATGTTGATCGTAGGCGAAGCCAGAACGGATCGACAGCCGGACACATGGACCGACATTATAGTATAGTGAAACTTCAGAACTTCACTATGAGTATAGTATAGCGCCAAGTATGACGTTTACAACTTCACTACGAGTATAGTATAGCGCCAAGTGCGACGTTTACGTACAGACGGCGAAAATATTTGTAGATATGATATGTAAAGACATGGGGACGACACTGTAAATTGTTTTTAGTTAAACATTTCATAAGACTTCATCTATATGTAGTCTGGAGATAAATATTACATACGCGCACTGCTAAAGTCAACGAACGAGCAGACAGACAAACATTTAAATAATCGCCGTCGTCTATACATATCTGCAAACTGACTCATAACCGACGCATTGCCGATACAGCAGGACGGAACAACCTCCAAGCAAGTTTAATTGGTTTTCCAACCGTGAACCTGATGCCATACCTATTTAATTTTAAAGGAGGGTAGTTGTGTTACCATGCTAGATAGCAAGGCAAGATAATCTTACCATATTGCACGAGCAATATCCGAATAAGCTGAGCGGTACGGAGTCCAGCGACTTCTGTTAAAAAAGATCTGACCGCATACATTCGTTGTTCAAGTTGTTCACACCAAGAACAGAAGTTTGGTTTGAACTCAAAATCGAACAGGTATGTTGTTGACATTGGCAATTGCGAATTATGTAGACACAAAATATGTATATATATTATATATATATATATATAAATGACAAAAACGCCTGGTAATACCAGTGTCGCAACCGACTCCGCACAGGTTAAAACTAACTTTGTGATTGTTTTGTTATATTAATTATTTTAAAAGGCTGTCTTAAAATGCAAAAATATGTTATTTTAAAAGTCTTGCTGCGGTGTATCTCAGTATTAAAGTAACTTTTCGAAACGGCAATAGAATTAAAAGAATTTTGAATTTAAACTAGCTTCGGCAATGGAAAATATCATGCAAATAGACTCAAACACGCAAATGTACTGAAGCAATTAACAATTATTTTCTAATACGGATATACTTCTGTAAAATTAAAGATCACAGCTCGACTCCAGCTTCCCCGTAGGTCGACATTGAAACCACCCCGTTATCAACATAATGCTAAACATTAGCAGCAGAAACACGAGTGCCGCAGAACATAACAGCCGTATCTAATACATACATACATGATATACACAGATGTACATATCGGTACATAAAGCTTCCTCCATCCGCCACGCCGGCATGCGGCGCGTTCAAAGCGCGCCGGCGGTAACCCTTTGATCTGCCGCTACACGCTGTAGTTACGGTCCGCACGTAAATCCCTTCTATTTTGGATCGTCTTAGTTGTGTTTGATTTAAATCGCACGTGAATTTTATCTTTGTTCCTCAGTGTTCAGTGTACGATGTTCATGAATCGGGGGATTCGAATGTAACGTTTGAGATAGATCTGCTTAAAAACCTTAGGGTCATTTTAGGTCCGATGTTTCGTTGCTCTCAAATAATCTTCCAGTGTACGAATCTCTTATCAGGACTACAGTAGCTACAACCATACCTCCGACTGCTCCAGAGCGGATTCGCGAAGGATGTAATAGACTTTAAGGTCATGAGAAACCATTAAAATCCGACAAAGTTTACGATCCAAGACATACCGGTTATTTATAACTTAACTCAAGTTATTGTTGAATGTATTGAAAGTATTAGAGATGCACTTTTTCGTGCAAACCAAAATTGTAAACGCTACGCCGTAGTATGTCGTAGACTCGTAGCAGCTCTACGAGTTTATACTTTTATCAAGTCAGACAAAATCCAATACAATACATAGACTCTTTACTGTCGGTCCAAAATCAAAAGGTTTTAAAATTGATTATATAGATTCTTCCAGATAGCCTTAAGGAAGTAAAAAATCTTAACAGTGACAAAAGAGTTAGAGTTCAACGGTAATCTATATAGACAGAGCAATGAAAAGTATGCATACATAAATATATATAAAATAATAGGATAGATGTAGGCTGTACTGGAATAAGTATATACACTTAAGCCTTCATCATGCATCAATCTATCTATTGGTGAAAACTACATGAAAATCTGTGCCGTAGGTTTTGAGATTATCGCGTTCAAACAAACCGGCAAAGACTGTTTTATACTAGGTAATAATATATAATAAACAATAAATAAATAAACGTTTAGACACTCACACCCCCGCACTAGGGTTCACTGTATCGCGGGTGAGGTGGACAAACACAAATATGACATTCCAAACATTCACGACACGAGAACAAACATTTATCTGTCACATAAATGTCTGGCCCGGCCGGGAACCGCACCCGGGACCCCTCGCTCGGTGGGTCCGTCACTACCAACTGACCTATGGGCTCGTCAATACCCAGAGATAAAAAAATGTTTCATTGAACGCAACTATCAACGCTTTTGTTTTAAATTAATTATTGTCCGCTACAAAAATATTAGTTCTACTGTGAATTTCAATACTTCACACGAGTATGGCTCATAGAACAAACCGTTCTATATTAGTTTTCCATATTGTTCATACGAAATCACCAATAAACAGATACGTATAAACTAAACACGATCGAAGTACGTGGTAAATCCGCCCAAAACGGGATGAAAGAGATCCCTCAAACCGGAGCCATACACGCAAGCAAAATAGCAATTAAAGCCTTCGTCATTACCTACAACCCTTTCTGATACGTTCGACCAACTAGGGCGCATCGTTTGAACTCAGTCAAAGCTTCAGTACCTCTGAAATCCCTTTGCACGTTTGGCTAACTAGGGAACGCGCTTTGAACTAACACGTGAGCCTTAGATTGTAATAGGATTAAATCTATTAACTATTCACTAAATCCTTTGTTACGCTTTCGCATTTAATTAATTTTTAAAATACTTGTACTGTATCTATAATTTTATCGCCCATTATACCTACTGTATGTTGTGAGCTACTTCACCTCTTTTTTAAGAACAGTTAAACATCTTCCCTAAATGATACAATTCAACTGTAATCATTTTAACAATATTTAAAAGTGATAATCCAAATTATTTTGCAGAATGAATTGTTTTATCCACTTCACTTGGTTTCACTGTTACTTACATATTTATATACGAAAAAACCGCAAGGATAGGGTATGAATAAATCTATATAACAATATTTTATACATAGGATGCGATTCATTTATTTGATCTACTTACAATTTCTTTATCTGTTATCTGATCTATTTAAAAGTAATTCAAGATTACAATAAAAATAATCCACCAAATAGCTATTCGATTATCAAACCGCAGCCTCCTTACTACCTGTTATAAATAAACATTGACGATCTCACCTGATAATAAAACTACCAATATTACTCACAAAAACCGCAACATCTACAACAAGATCGCACCGTAGCGGCGCGAACGCGTCGCACAAAGGGTTTACCGAGCCAATAACGCATGAAACAGGATTATAAAACATGAAAACGTCGGTAAAGGCCGGTTCGGGAACACCCCTCGCTGTTCATACGGTTTACATGTAATTACAGCTGTTAATTTACGAGCCGAGCCCCGCCGCGGAAGGGTTGCCCCGTGCGACTACACACTTTAATACGCTCCTCTTCCCGCTTGCACGCCGACGTCTCCGTGTGACAATTCGTTCGGTGATAATCCAGCCGTTTACCACTTAATAACGGCTTATGTCAAGTGTTTATATTAAATTTGATGAGGAGATCGGATTGGATTTTAACTGGCTCGGCTGAATGGTTGCATAAATGTCTACGACGACCAACGAGTTAGGTAGATCCAGCTGTTGTCTTCATCGTATTATACAGTACGAAGAGACACGTTCCGAAGGCTGGGAGGTTGTAGAGGTTACGTGCCTCCCCCCCACAACTAGATGAATACACATCCTATTGACAAACCTCATACAATCGGATGATTTAATATATTATTAATATAAAATATATTCTATTCAATAAAATTTATTAAAGATTTGTTAAGTTTTTTATATTAGGACACCCCAGTCTTTGGTAGTGACCGCAACTGAAATGAAATTCATAAATGGTTACCGTATTACATAGGTAATATCCATTTCGCTTACTGCACATTCATAGTCGACAATAAAGTAGCCGGTCCTCCGATGTTGAGTGATCACTGCCGTCCATAGACAACACCAGCTTACAAAGAACCGAACATAACATGACCATATCCGTAATAAAAAACATTTCACTGCGCATTTGGGCTCCAAACAGTTACATACAAATTTAAATTCATTTATTTATTTAAATATTTGTAACATCACATAAGGACGTCATTTTTGATTCATCGTTTCGAAAAGCTGCTTTAACATCAAGGAAAAAATCTACCAAACACCAAACACGATGTACGTGGGTAAATAATAATAATAAAACTAGTAGGGAAGATATTTTGAAAGATTGAAATATACTAGTAAAATCATAGCACTAACCTTTGGCCTACGGTTTTTGCTACCTAAGCAAAAACTTCATACGAGTATATTATTCCATTTGCATAAAAATTTTAAAACCAACCAAAATACAACAAATCCCGATTGAGACTAAAATCACATTTTCAAACTGGACAGTGACCAATCTACTCTACACTGGATTTAGAGCCCTACTTGAGCCCCTTGTCACCACATAACTGATTTCAACCCAGTTTCCACAAACATCAACTTGACGCATAGCGTTTGTCTCCAGTAAAATTTTTACGACACTCCCAACCTCATGCGTGCTACCTCTGGAACGAATTTATACGTTATTGGTCCTACGTTTCTATTACGTTAAGTCAATCAGGAAACGGGAAGAACGGTTAAAACTCGGTCCGCAACGCATCAACGGCATCCTGTTGTCAATGGAAATTAGTTGTCACTTACTTAAACCCAAAAGAGTCAAATAGCGAAGACCTTTCAAAGCAACTATAAAAAAATGAAACTGACAAATCTATGCCACCGTATTCCTTCCTCAGTCGACATTAAAGATAAATTTAGAAAAAGATTTATCCCAATTCTAAAACTGGATGTGTTTTACTTCTATCAGTAGCAGTCAGATGCAAGTTTGGCGAGCCAGTTAAAATTAACGGATACGTGTTCTGCCGACAAAAGGTTGGCACGGATGTGACGCGCCTGGTGTTACAAATGCCTTATAACGGCGGTGACCCCAATCAGATGATCCAATGGCTCGTTTGCCGTCTTTTACCATCGAAAAAGTTAGGGAATATTATCGAAAGATTATTTTTAATTTCAAATCTTCTTATCGCCCGAGCGCAAGACGCGTCGTAAATACAATAATACACGCAAAGAAATTGATTGATTTAACTTCCAATAATATTCAATAACCCTATCGCAATAATACGCGGATTGATGAATAAAAAAGCCGACGGTGGGCGAGAGGCGGAGCCCCCTGCCCGCGTTAGTGCCGCCCCACTGCGCGGCGCGCATAAACAACGCAACATATAATTATGTCTCGCTCATGTCACATACCTACTACTACATGTCACATACATACCTACTGCCTGCGCGATACCTATGTGAGCCTGGTACCTACGCCATTCAATGTACGATTTATCTATGATTGACAACATTTATTTATTTATTTTATCTGTTTATGTATTTTTTATTATTATTATTATTAATAATAAAATTTTGAAAATTTAATATGAATGCAGCTTAATAAAATTTAATTATGGTTGGTGTCTCTAATGAGCAACTTCTAGCATCAGTTTCATAATGCGCCTATATAAATATTGGTATAATTATTATAATAAACATGTAAGCAAAACTAACTGAATACAACATTTTTTTTTATTTTATTCCTTGTTATACCGCGGTTCGACCGAACATTATTGTATAGCATAGCTATGAACGATCGACTCAACTCAACAGACATATTATATCAATATGATCAAGTCGATTCCGAATTTCCTTAAGAGGCAGATTGTATTTATTTATAATACATAAAAAACCGTTTTCATTCTGCAACGACACCTGAATTTCGCAGTTGCATAGTTGATTACAAAAACCATCTTTTTAAAATATGAACTGATACAGTGAAATCTCCGGCTCACGTCCATCCAAGCCAACACTGACCTAACACGTTTATCTGGTCGATACCCTTTTTTTAACAAACATGCTTCTAAACAATTTGTGTCGATAAATCAGTTTTGTAAGTTCCATTTTGATTAAAATACTTATCAAAGCTTTCGTTTTATATTTATATGCTTACTTAAACTTTTAAATACTTATTAGGTATTATTTTTAACCTAACCCTAGTCACTAATTCATTTTCTCTAACTCTGTATCTGTATGTGGGGTATCTTGGTGGAATATAGGCAAGGCGATTTGAGAAGACAGTTACGCTCAAGTTCGTAAAGTAGCAACAAATTCATAAATTGTTTCAGTAAAGTATTGCAAACCCACAAAGTAACTAACTCAGAGTTTAAATCTGATTCAAATAATCATGATTTAGTATTTAAATCTGTATGCATGTCGCGTAACATCGTATCGGTTGCTAAACACCTGTGCGCACTCGAGCGACGCGCCCTTTCCCGCCATTGCGCTATTACTGACAAAATGGCCGCCACGTGACTTGAATCCCGAATCAATGTAGGTTATTCATAATTTTAACCGATTACAACACAGTAATATTTCAAGTTATTAATTTAAGAACTAAATATCGTAAGCTGTAAAACTTTCGTAAAGTCCGGATGAGAAAACTTTCTTGTATTAAAAATGCATATAATATTTTATGTTGCTCGTTTAACATAATAACTCTACCATAGACAATCATTAGTTTTTGAACAACTTTTGAAGATTCTTGTACAGACACAGATTTTTTTGTTTGAAAGTCCTAATACGGTTAAACAATAAATAATACCTAACAAGTTTCGATTTTCTAAACAGTTTAAAATTAAAGATTTGTTTTTTTTTTGCATGACTAGGCATAACCTCTGTGATAACACAAGCCACATAATAACATAATAAACCTTAAAAAGCAAGTCACAATCACGATGTTGAAGGTTGTAAGAAACTAAACTCCCTCAAAAAAGGGAAGCACGGGTACGTACGGAGGGTGCGGCGCTAGCAATGGGAGTAGGTATATACCTAGTACAAATTACACGCGACATTTTAAGATAAGTCACTGTATGTGATTTGTTTATCTTAGCAGGTTACGTGATAAATCGAAAAATATACATTTAGGTAAACCCTGTTCTGATTACATGTAGGTAATTCTAACGTAAAAAGTTTGCATCCAGCAAACTCGCGCTTCGGTGAAACGTTTAGGGCTTCCATTTTTCCGAAGGTATGTGAGAATTATTGATAACATCATTAGGATTCTTACACACGTTAGGTTTCTCCGGTATATTTTTAAAGATTTCTTAGTATTAAGCATAGCTTATACCTACGTGCTCCACTGATAGGCTCGGATTAGGCTATAAGCCAATATCAGCTAAGTAGCCAGACAGACTGTATTGCCAATTTCAAATAAAATTACAGGGACATTTGAACACGTTAACATGCTCTGAGACTCCTGAGTGCTGATATGATACCGCTATCACCCCATTTTTTCTGCACAATACGTTAGTAATGTACTTTAATGGGCTGCATTTCACGAATATCTACAAACATTAATGGGTCTCAATGTCATGAACACAACCAACCAACAACAACAATGCGTGTGAAAACCAAGACATACCCTAAAATTCCTGCACCAAAATAAATATTTTACGGCAAATTTCGACGCATTTCTATCGCTAACAAACTATACCTGCGTAAAAACACGTCAGACCCTCCCTAGTTTGAGTGACGTCAAATAGAGACACATCTATTATCTGATACGAATCTCCGTTCACGTACATTTCCACCTACAGATTCATGAAACATTAATGTTTTCTCGCACTGACAGACGGCTTGCCAATACAACGAATCATATATTCCTGTTCGACCGTCGAGCAAATCCCGACCTAATGACGTGGTAGGAGGAGCTACAAATCCTTGGAGGTTTTCCAGGTATTGTTTAGAGATGTCATTTTCGTTGTCTTCTGGGATAGTAAGATAATAACGAGATACACAAACACAATATGGTATAAACGGCGTATGAATTAAGAGATAGATTTTTCATGTTACTTTGAAATTGATACAACACTGTCTTGAATAAGATTTTTCATCCCAGACTACACTTGTTCCATTTCTCGGTTAGTCTCCTCTCATAAGTAGAGAGGAGGTGTACTTAATGGGCCATGGGACTCGCTGATAAGTAAGGATTGACAAATTCATCCGTCTTAGAAGCATTATGTACCGTTAATTTCTAAATTACACAAAATTTTGAAAAAACCATAAATGCAGAATTAGAATTTTGGCCTCTTGATAGATCGACCTTCTTTCTATTATGCTATTATTATCTTCGATAAATATAATAAACTATCGAAGTTCTTATTTAGAAATTTTCGTTTGGAAACAACACGATTCAATTTATGAAGTCTATTCAGCTTTAGAAAAATATTACATCTTTAGTTATTTAGTAATACCGCAATCACCGGTAGGTGGTAAATCCATTTGACATTTCGTCTTGTGTCAAGACAGTGGCTTCGAGTAACTTTATGGCTCCATCCCCTCGCCATTTAACACCGTAATGTAGGACGCTCCAAACCTCCTCAATTACAACGAGAGACCTATGCACTGTCGTGAGCTACTAAGGGCTTCTAACCTCTAGCTAAGCCATCGTTGATGCCAGCATCTCTTACAACGAAACTCAATCATACAACTAATTAGCGGTCTCAAATTTAACTGTAGTTATATTTCAATGGTATGTGGTCACTTAGTAATAGCTGGTCTGGTGTCTGAATGTCAGTATCAAATAACATTAGTTCATTATTTGTTTTGCTTATCTTTATCTTAGAATATTGATAACGTACGCGCCCTGTACAGAACTACCCATCCATGTACCATGACTACCAATAAAATTATATTCGATAAGTTACGTGACCATGGACACAACAAGCGTATCCAGTTACCCACTAGTTCTCTAGATATAATAACCTAACCTGTCACATCCGCTTTAAAACATTAGGATTGACGTGACAAGCCCACCCGCCATAGGACGTAACTTGCAGGTTCAGGACTTGTCAAAGTTTACAATCTATATTAATATCATAACGAGAGAGTGCCAATTTTTAGGTTTGTACAAAGGCAGAATACATTTGTGTATATGCCAGAACCTCGGCGCCTATTAGAAAAAATATTTTACCATTTGACAGGTACATCAAACCGGATGGACAAAGGCTGTAGGTATGTTGTGGATACAAGTATATACAATTAATTTTGAATCACATTTTAGAACTTGTTATCGTGGAGAAAGGATCAGTCAGCCTAGGCCCTGCGTTACCGGACCTAGCTGCTTCCAGGGTGCGCCGCGTGGAGGCTCCTTCCATGCACCCTTCAAAGGCTACCGAGCAGAAAGAGTTTCATGAAGTTTGTAACCCCTGCAGATACATCCGATGCCTCAGCAGCACGCTGTGAATTGTGGCGGGAAAGATACCCTCTTTCTTACTTTGTCCCTCCCTCGGAAACTCTTCCGCCTGGACACGATTTGCAGTGGCCAACATGGAAAGCTTTAAATAGCCTGCGAACACGAGTTGGCCGCAGCAAAGACAACTTGTGCAGGTGGGGCTTTTCTGGGAGAGGTAACGATGCATGCGTGTGTGGTGCGTCCCCGCAAACAATGGAACACCTATTGTCCTGTTCCGCTTGTCCTGATAGCTGCACACATGAGGACCTGCTGAGAGCCACCGAAAGTACTATCAGAGTGGCCAAGTTCTGGTCGGGCAAAATTTGAACTTATATCGATTCGAAAAGAAGAAGAATTAATTTTGAAACCGAAAGATGTCTGAGAGGGCAGCTAATAGTTTATAAAGAGGATATTTTTAATGTTATTCATATCTTAGCTTAATAATAAACACATAAGTGTTGTATTTTGACGCACATAATAAAATTACATAAAAAAATAGTTTTGGGGAAATCGAGTTCAGGGAGTCAGCTACTGTAATATGATCTACAGATAAACATAACTTTTGGTTATGGATTATTCTCTGATTAAAACTAAAAAAAAAAAAATTACACTGATAAAAAACCTCATTAAATGTACATAGAATTTACACCGTCGACAATCCAGGGGATCCCATCACAGCTTTGTTCGGATGCAAGCTTCAGCTTGTTTCGTGTTCATACCTATAAATAGATCGTTTTACTACAGACGTTCTATGGATCATTCTTGTGAACTACAGCTTAAAAAACAGATAATGATAACTAACAAATTATATCTACATAATAAATTTATTAAT
This sequence comes from Megathymus violae, assembly GCA_003671415.1. NCBI lineage: Eukaryota > Metazoa > Arthropoda > Insecta > Lepidoptera > Hesperiidae > Megathymus > Megathymus violae. The sequence goes on along the minus strand of PDGT01000012.1, from coordinate 5,954,498 downwards.
TACAAGCAGTCAGCCCCGACTTCGTTCGTGTTCAACAATTAATTATATAATATACTCGTATATGATTTTCCAAATGCTAAAACAATTTTTCAGCCAAGTGCAGTCGTTTCATATGACTCTCCGCATATACACAAACTCAGAAAATGCGCCATCTTCTTTATAATATTAATACAGATAATCACCTATTAAAAAGCCTTAATAAAAATGTGAAGGTAGGTATATGTAAATGCAATTAAAATTTTATGTAGGTATGTAACACTCATGATTTGAAAGAACTTTTATAACCGTGATTTAATTCTTTTGATTCTTGATTTAATAAAATTTCCTGAACGAAACCACGCACTCGACCCGCGAAAGGAGACTCTGTGGAAGGAGATATTTTTTATAGGCCATACATTTTTAAGCTGCCGATAACACAATCCAGCATCGGCATGGATACGTACTGTGATCGAACTTTCGTAACCTTAAATTGAGCTGTGAAGTTCCGTGAAACATTGGCTTATTTCATTATTAGATTCCATAATTGGCCAAATATTTTAAAGACACTTCCGACGCCGTCACGTAGGGTTCCGCGGTGGGAATGAACTTTCGTAACCTTGATTCAATTCGATTCGATTCCATTTCAGAGCGACACTTCGGAGTACGTACGTGCTCGAGCTTCGAACCTCTGAAAGGGGGTACTCCATTATTGGCCATACATTTTTAAGTCGCCGATAACACTATCACGCCGGGTTACGTAGTAGGCCGGGCGGCGTTATCGTCAGTTTCCGCATGAACGCCCCCGTTACGGGACCCCTCCCGTCCCGCACCCCTCTCGCGTCCCTCCCTCGTGCAATCCCGGTCTGATACCGCGAGATCTTGACATTTGAACTTAATTTATTCTGGATAGTTAGATGGTGATAAATTTTAAGGTGGCCCTAAGTATTGCCGTGTTGTGTGCAGAAACATCGAATTTTCATCAATGCAACCGTTGACGACGTGGTACTTAAAAACAATTGAGGATAAGTGTTATATTAAATAGTTTAGCCGTGACCACGATTCTTTTAGTTAGGTGAAAAAATTCGGTGCGCAATATAACGTATCGTGAATGCCGTTAGCGGTGGAACGGTTATATTTAAAATCGTACAGTAAAATAAAGTCTATATCTAAAGGAAAATACAATTACTACTTCGAACGTACTTTTGTATATAACAAACAGGCCATCGTCCAATTATTGAGGCTGGGATTTAATGGACATTTTAGACATTAATACCGAGTACAAATTGCTTTTGAGACTGTACTATATATCTACAGATAATCTAAAAACGAAAAAATAAAAACTGATAAAATTAGCTACAAAGGTAAATAAAACACTTTTTACATACGTATTTATTTATATGTAAGTTATGTAACGTAACGTTAATTAATAACATGAATTACAATGCAATCATTTATTAATTGAAATAAAAATAGAAAAAGTTAATTGTTCAAAAGTTCAATTATCAATCAAGTTAATTTCAATAATCAATTGTATTTTTGTTCGTTAATGTATTGTGTCAAGTATCAAGAATGGTCGGCGGGCCACTCTCTGTCGGATCGCTAGCGCGACACACCGCGCGCCGCACCGCCGGCCTCGCCGTGATTTAACCCCCAAAAACTAAATAAACTACTACTATAATAATAAACACCGCCTTATTAATTTGGAGATATGCATTAATAGTACCGGGAACGCGCGACTTTTGCATCTTTACAGTTCCGGACATGAGATAAAAAAGGAACCCTTATAGATTCGTTCGCCTGTCTGTCACGCTCAATTCTCGATTCTCCGAGCCGAATGAATATAAAAGTTGAAATTAGATAACCTATTGACGCAAGTTTCCTGTCGATGTACGAGTTCTGAGTTTGAGGAATACAATTGAGGGATCAATTAGAAAACTGCGGCAACCAAAACCTATTCGGGAGCTTTTGTGTGAACTCTTCCAAAAAGGGCTACCAGCTCTAGCCCTCACGCTGCCCTTGTGCGTCGACGGCACGCCTGCTGTTAGGAATTTCACCAAAGAAACGATTGCTCTAGTGTATTATTATTATTATTATAGGTACTTCTCATTTTTATTCCTGTTTGCATGTCAATGTGAACGATCCTTCCTTCCCTCTTAGCCGAAAATACATTGGCGTTGCCTTTTTTATGAACGTCGACCGATGGCGGTGGTCAATTACCATCAGGTTGTCTGCCTGCTAGTTTGTCGACTTTTGAAATGAAAATTCACAGGGGCATTCCGTTTTCTTCATTACCACTGCCGCAACAATCCAAAGTATTGACATTACAATTACAAGTGATTCGTTTTTCAGTTCACAAACTTTGAAGCTTCTTCCTCCTTTTACTTTTCTTTACATCTTTACGTCTTTTTAATCGTTCTAGCCTTAAGCTATTTGATCTTGTTATATAATTTGGTTTCGTTTGGTATACAATCTAATACCTCCCGATCGTAATTAACTACATGCTTCAAGGCTACTTACAAATATACTTATAAAAATCGCGACACTTATCTTCGTACTGGTGTGGAAATGTAAAATTATAATAAATTCCATTTACTACAAATGCGCCTAGTCAATGTGGTTAGGCTATTAAAGAGAATCACATATACTCAAATACTCACACACACACATATATATATATATACATATATATACATATATATACATATACAAAATATGTGTTCGATTTGGCTTGAGTTCAATATATGTATGTGTAATGGTTAACATACATTGGTAGTAACGCTGTGAATACAAGTTTAAATAAATATCTACACACAGCCAGACATGGTTCGACATGGCGTGTACAAGGAGGGCATAATAGAGTTAAGTTCAAGTTAAGCAAATATCTCTGTTTTTTCCAAAATTATAGGTACCGCAACTGTTTAAAAATATTTAATGAAAGCCAGCCTTCATCGCTTACAACGATTTACCTATTAACGTACCTACTCGTAGGTGGTGCATCTATTGAATATGTTAAACATTCTTTGACATTAAAATTACCAATTTTAAACGATGTTACAATACTGTTATCTATCAAGCAAAGTCCGAAAGAAGTTGACGATAATGTTCTCAAGTATTGATTGAGTGTGCGTTAAATAATGTCGAAAGTCGCATTACAATAATAAGTCACAGAAATGTCACACATTAGTAGTTTTATTGCGAAGCTCCTTAGTTTTTTTTTTTACATAAAATCAGTTAATGCTTGACAACAATCCCACCTGATGGTAAGTGGTGATGAAGTATAAGATGTTGAACGCACTAACTTATAAATAGCCTACTATTCACTCTCCTCTTGAAGACTCCCACATCGTAAGCAGCCTAGAACATCGACGCGGGCAAGTTGTTCCAGTCCTTTGCGCAGGGCACATGATGAATGAAGACGCAAACCGCGTCGTCCGTGCAGGTAGTGTCCTTACTTGGACACATAATCATATTAGATACTAATCGTCGCCAAGAAATCGTTATATTTACCTATTCTACATATTTTAACTTGTCAGAAAGTATTATTTGCAGTTCATGTTACCTATTTTTTTATGAGATAAAGCTAATATAGTGTGTCATACTGACGAATGAAGTAGCGAAGTTGTGAAGGAGCGACTTGCTGAAAATGGTACCCTCTCTCGACTTTGAGTTTTGAAGAGTGTTTATAAAAACCTTTTATAAATAACAATATCGTTATCAACAGAGAGGTTTGTGGCATCTTTGTATGGAACCAAGGTCGACTATCATATGTAGTTAAGGAAATAAAGATGAATACGTGCGACCTGAGCAGTAGCTTAATGCTGACTGTTTTATTATTATAAATAAAAACGATGCGCACAGGCCGGAGCCTATCTACACAACAGGATTAAATATCATGTGATTAAATACTCAAAAGTTATTTGGTTGTTTATGACTATTACATAAATACCTACATTATGTTTGCCAATAGATTTTGTTACGTCTAAACAAACTTAGAGAAATTTCCAGAAGTTTCCTCGGTAAGCGGGATAAGCCACGGGAGCGAACCGAAGATTAAAATCGCAACTCGAATAAATTCAACGTATCGAGCTTGTTTCGGGAATTAATTATTACTTGCGCTCACTTGCCAGCGAAGTTTGGTTGTTTAGGAAGGGGAGGCGGAATAATGCCACGTTTAAATTTCCATAATTCCGTTACATTATTTATTCTTCGTCTAAAGCTTGGTTTAGGATTGTCTATGAATTGTCAAGTATAGCTGGGTCTTTATTAAAAAAAAAAAACGAAACTGACGAAAGGTATTAAAGGGCGCTATCCTATTGAGTTTAACGAAATCTATCCAACAAAAGTATCCAGCATGCATCCAGAATGCAGCGATAATATGCTATTCGATAGATTGAAAGTCAGTAGGTTGGTACCGCCCAGTGTGAAGATATTGTTCAATGATGCTATAGTGTTAATTTGCTTGTTATATCATCTCCCAACTCAAATAATTCGTGAAATGTCTTTTCAATTCAAAAGCGACTTAAGAACTAAGAAGAGTTAGGATAATCGATTCCATTTTGGCTGACAACACGTTGGTGGCCAGTACTGTAATACCAAAGAATTATAAACCGTTATGCAGCATACTGTTTTTGATAATAAGGCACTTTTTTATATCCGACACACATCGCTTCGACTTGAGACACGGTACTCGTACGTGCAGCATTCGGACGGTGTCCTTCTTGGGTTGAGTCCATTCTCGTGACCTCCATAAATGTTAATGGAAAATGCAGGACTTTTTATCAGCAACTAGACTTCTGTTAATTAGTAACTCCGTCGGTTTAATATTACCACTTCAACGTTAAAGGTTCAACAAATTTTGAAAATACTATAATATGTTCAATCGAAAGATCAAAATAATATAAATCCTCACGAATTTAACTGCAGAAATGGTGAATTTGGGAATAGAATTTCTAAAGTTCCTTTCTTAAAGGTTGTTTACGATATAAATACGTGAAGCTTTATGTATTTAGCTACAGCTGTAACGGCTGGGCGTTGAAGAATCAGTAAACGAAGAAAAAAAATTATTATCATTTAATAAGTAGAACTTTATATGCTGTACCAAATTTAATTTTATTGAGTCCTTTGTTTAAAAAAAAACTCGCTATTTTAATACAAAAATATACTGTTCCGTGGTCAACTATAAAACATTCTAATATGCTTATTGCCAAATAAAAAGGATGTATATGCCCACATAAGATAGTTTAAACGTCAAACTCTACAACACCTTATCTACATAGTTTAGTCATAAATCTCGTCCCGGATGTAAAATTAGTGCGAGAAAAGTGAGGGACTTATAAATCAAAAGTTGCGATCCAGCGAAACTTGGCCCTGGAATAGTTACTTGTGAATTACGGCACCAACTTTCCAGATAACACCGACTCGCTGATAAATGTTCGCACCGTAAAATGAAATTATTTAATACTTACAATATCAATATAGATATATTTACTTATTTTTAATTATTATACCGTTGTTAATAAACATATTATAATTGTGGAATTTACATATCTGTAATGTCTACGTATACATAAATATACGTAGACATTACAATGTCTCCGACGAATCTAATTCGTTGGACAGTTATAAGATAACAGATAGGGTATAGACGTACTCGCTGTTTAATCCTCGGGTAAAACTACAAGTAGTCGCTTACCATTTTCACGCAATTAGCCGCGTTCGTCCGTTTATATTCCGAGCTGTGAGCACTTTCGAAATCACTTTAAATAGAAATCCAATCAATTCCTTAAGATACAACACCATTGTCTATACAAGTACGAAGAAAATGTGATATTTGCTTAATGCCATATCAATAATAAAAATATATCTACATTAGTAGTAAAGCTAAAAAGCCACCGCACAAATAAGATAATAAATATTTCTGTTGATATAAGCCAGTATTGCAGTACAGTACAGAACACTATCCATTATCTACAGCGGACAAACGGACAGATAGGCTGTGTTAAGGTAAATAGTCCTTTACCTACAGTATACCTAACACAAAGCGTGTAGTAATACTTATCCGAATTAATTTTGATAGTTAAATACTTACGTGTAAATTTAAATTTATAAATAAGAAAATTGTTTTATTTATTTTTTATTGCTTGCCATAATTTAAGCTGAATATGAAACTATTTTACGGCATCTTTTATAACTTTTTTAAAGCAAATAAAGTTTATCTTTCCTTATCTTATTCGTGATTGGAATTATTAGTGACTACTACATTTCGAAGTCAATGCCGAAGTTTCACGTACCCCAAAACGATATTCTTATATCTTTCTATTGACAGATTATACTTTTTTAAGTTGTTATGGAATATATAAAACATAATAATAATAGTACAATTATGTGACAAAAAATGCCCTGCTCCAGTACACTAGACAACAAACGTGATACTACTACTACTACTACTTGTTCGATAGGTGATGAGCCACTAGAAGGTCTGGAAGGGTTGCACTCCGACGAAACAGGATCGGGAGACAACTCGAACGCGGGCTCCAGCGGCGCCGACGACGACGCAGCCCGACTGCGTTTGAAGAGGAAGCTGCAACGCAACCGCACCAGTTTCACCAACGAACAGATTGACAGCTTAGAGAGGGGTAAGTGGTTCACACTGATTAGTGATAATATACTTGCTGTAGGACGAAGAAAGAATCCGTATGGATACTTTGAGAAACGTTGATTACACGTATGAAAGTATGCATTAGTGCGTTCCTAGTAACGAGAAAGTTCAAGATAAATTGCATAGGTAAGTTTTGCTGACAATTAAGAATTCACCGGGGCCGACTTGCAATTAGGTTTGAACAACAGATAAATTAAGGCATTCTGTAAACGATAAATGCTTGTGTTTCACTCTGTGGTATGACAATTTACAGTCGACTGGTAAAGTGGTGTCATTTGTGGTTTCCACTTTCAGAATTCGAGCGAACCCATTACCCCGACGTGTTCGCACGAGAACGACTCGCGTCAAAAATAGGCCTCCCGGAGGCGCGGATACAGGTGAGTAGAACAAAGTTGGATAACGTGTTTATTAAATTATATTTGTAAGCTTTTTCATTTAATTTAATTTGAATTAAAGTTATTTAACTACATCACGTAACAAAAAATCTTGGACATATAACAACGTGGATATATTAGGGGTCATATTTTTGAATTTGCTTATACCTAATGTATTGAATTGATACAGCTTCATTATCCATGGATCACGTACTCTACTGGCATGCTCCCGTTTAATATATATCAAAGATTATTTATTTTCGAAACGGTAGTAGAAACAAATGTGCTCAATAAGTGCATTTTCAAAATACATAAATGATTAAATGATTTTGAATTCCAATAAATCCTATACCATAAAATAGTATTTTGTTCACTAATAGTGACAGGCAAAGTTGAAGGCACATGACCTAAGGGCCACATACCTATAAGTTAGTCAAATAAAGCACCTGAACGTAATACTAATAACGCATTCAATAAAACGATACATGACCAATCCAGAGTTCACCATTGAGGGAAGCGATCAAAATTCGAGTCGCGATTCTCACTAATGTTTCACAGCCGAAGAGAGTGACGCCGAAACCACGCCGCTGATAACAATTCCAAATTTCGATTGTATTGATGCTTCATCCGTACCTATGTCAGTATGAACAGTAACTTGTGATTAGCGCGTAGCCCGCGCACGGTGTTAACGTGACCCGACCTTAAGGTGTGGTTCTCGAATCGGCGCGCGAAGTGGCGTCGCGAGGAGAAGATCCGCAGCCAGCGGCGGAGCCCCG
>PDGT01000012.1:5933186-5946655 GCA_003671415.1 Megathymus violae | reverse complement strand
GCCCGCCGCGCACCCGCCGCACCACGCGTACCAGCCGCCGCTCAACGTAGACACCTACAGGTGCGTACTTCGTATTCTTGTTGATGTAAATGTCAGTAAGTAGCTTAACCATTGCACATGTCCCGGACCAGCAAGTGCGCTCGTTTGTATTTTATGTAGTTTAAATGTGTAATAATAACAATTGATTATACTTGCTAATTGATTATTTCTAATTTATTATACAATTTAATAAGTACACATATTAGGTCTATTTCAGTGCCCTTTTTCGTGGAACAAATAGAACTGTAATTACAAAGTTGTTCAATTGAACCAAAATATCAACGTTTGTTTTGCAACAAAATCAAATTATTAAAGTATTCACCGTGTTCATAATTTCCAGCCCTCTCACCCCAATGGGCTACGGCGGCGGTATGGTGGCTGAAACGCCGGTCTGCGAAGGGGGGGAGGCCGAACTGTGCAAGGGGGGATTCTTGGGCTACCCACGCTACGAGCTCGGCTACCGTCAACCGCATCCCTACGTCAACCACGGCTACCAACACGAGCCGGCCTCGCCAGCACCAGGTACGTTGTAACAGACTATCTGTCTCCCTCTACTCCCCCTCCTGTCTCTGCCCCTCTCTCACATACACAATCTCTCCTACTTTCTTAGCCCAACTTTGACCAGCCTGGTCTATTAAACAATTGTAAATAAATACTGAACAATTCCATGGTTTGAAAATTTTGAAACATACTTACTTTGAAATTTACATTAAACCCCGTAAGTAAAACCACATGAAATCTAACAAAATAATGACATTCAAATATCATTTAATTTATTTATAATAATAGGTAATAGGTACAACATAAAACAAGTAATTTCCGATCTCTTACTTTCCTTTAAAAATCCTTTTATTGATTATTATTTATATCTAAAAAAATTCCTAAATCCAACCTTAAGATATGAACGCGGCGATCGGGTTTAGATAACATAATAATAATACATTTTAATCTACAGAATTAGGAGGCCTCCTCGGCGCCGGCGTGTCGGTCCCGCTAGCGGTTCCGGGTCAGGACTCGCAGCAGTACTGGTCGCGACTGCAGTGACCCTGGTGGAACTAGCCACCACCGTCCCCCGTCTCGCCACAACACAGCTACACAATAGACTATAGTCATTCCCACTGTATTCACAAGTAATCGATACCCCAGCAGCTATGCACCTGTGACTGCATATGTACAGGATCAAGATGCAGTCCGACCAAGTTACTGTCGTGGCTTCTATATATCATGACGTGATCGGCCATTTCATGATGTGGCCACGTTTAATGAAATGAATAATGACCGAGTCATATATATGGTCTATGACAAAATTAGATATAATTTAAATTCAAAACAGATCACCGTCAACTGCATTGGTTATTAGTGGGGAACGTAGACTGATTTGATTTGTTTTTCATAGACAAAACCCTCCAGTATTTAATCTTTTATATTATCAATCTTACTAATAAACTTTTTAATTGAACTCTGCAATATAACCACACAATTAATCGCATTTCCCCATTTGATCGAATGTTGTAGACGGAGTCATGAAATGTGATTTAACGATGTTTATCTAACGACAATTATTCATTTCATGAAACGTGAGTTTCATTAAGTGTTCGGCCATTTCATCATATGGCCAATGTACGATCGGGCCACGACATTAATAAAACTAGATTCAAAAGAAAGACATGTAGTACAGTCGCGCATGGAGAAAAGTATGCACTTATAATAACAATATTAAATTCAATCACTTTATAGTTTTTACAATTAGTTCTTTAGGTACCTAAATTTTGGTCCCTTTCTTACTTAAATTTTGGTGCGATTCTTATCATCATTTTGAGATTCTTTCCGAAACACTAATGTCCATGTCAAATGTCAAAACAGGCGTATAACGCACAGTATACCTGGACATTATAACAGCCTAAGGCACCATAAGCTAATGACTATAATATGAATGATGACTTCATATTTGAAGTTGGTGTTTTCAAAATCAAACTACGGCAACACTTCAGCAAATCCCTACAATTAGTAGGCTTGAATGAAGAAGCATGAAACTCATAAGGAGAATATTTTTCTAATGAATGACAAAGAACACTCATTGATATGTCAAACTCGTGCCCCAACAGTTGGTATTACGTAGTAAAATTCATAAACGTTTCCGTGCTCCAGAAGGCGCTTTATTGCAGCCAGCCCCGTTTATCATCGCATTGCATTGAAGCTTACAAACTCCCGACATCCAGTTTGATCGTTAATCATAATAAAACAGAACGAAAGAACATAGTAGGGCTATGGACATGTGTTTGTACCAAGTGCCTACCTTTTTCTGTTGGCGGGTGTACTAAAAATGTAGGTACAGATATTATTTGGTTTTCTTTAGATTGAACCTTACGCTGAAAACAAGAATAAGGGCTTGGTTCATTAAAGCTCTCGATTAATATTGAATGTCAAGCCAATATCTGTAACAGAGTGCAGCAATACAAACTTAGTAAGACCAAAATCGGAAATACAAAACTGAGGCTTTTTTATTTTATGCGGGAATATTTTTGTAACGGTGACTAGGTAATGTGTAACCTTTAATTGTTTATCTTATAGTAGTATTTATTATGAATAACAATTATACGTTGAAATGAACTGTCTGTGCTTCACGAACGCAACGTTTGTAAATAAATGCGACTGAAATGTGTCTGCCACGGGAAATGTAAAAAATGAAAGCGATTAAAGATCTTCACTCATTTGTACGGCTCGACCGGCACACCCAAGAGTTTATGGTGTATAGTTTAACGTGTTTATAATTAAAAAAACACGTCAAAATAATTTAAAATCGTGGACAGACAATTTAGATATATAAGACGAGCGAATTTGAAATAATTAGTTTCAAACAGCAAATGTTTCGGTTTTGAAGACCAAACAACTCGGTTCAAAGGTAATTTTTGGTCAATATTTAATTAGACATGCACCACTAATTTCCAAAGTAAATTTTGGGCCGGCACAGCAACCGTCCTTGCAATCGATAGATCTGATTACAATGTGGCAGGTGTCCTGTGGCTCGCTGGTAACACTCGACGACCACGTGCTCATTCTACATCGGTATGAGTAGCTCTCATCGATCCGGTCTATGCATTAGGTATATAACGGCGAGCGGTCACCTCGCCGCAGCGAACGGACAGGAGCCGTGTAGCGAGGGACGACCTGGCGCATTTTTATAGTCTGATTCAACATTTTTTTACAATTCAAACGTACTGAATGTAACATAAAATTGCAAAATACAACTTAGTTAACATTAAGGATGTTATTGTATATTTGAACTATAACCATAGCTTTATTTTCCGTGTAGGTGTGCGTGAATGTTATATGGTGCTTTTATACGAAAGCGACACTTCATCGAGGAACGCGTGACTCGAAGTGAATTTTATTTAACTGTAATAAGTCTAGTTACCGACACGGTCACGCGACCATCGAGCGATTAACGCTTATTAGTCAATATTGTCGAATGTAACAAACGGACAAAAATCCATTACAATTGAAATGTTGAGCCGACTTTATTAAGTAGTTAAGTATTGTTTGTGCCAGTAAGTTTATTAATATATTTATGTATCATCCATCGTTTACCGAATAGTATAAAGAATCGACATATCCAGTAGCTGCTACAGATCACAATTTTTGAGCACAAAAATAGGCTCAAATTGTATTTATTGTAAATTAGAGCATTTCATTCACACACTCGCATCGAATCTGTAAAAAAATACACATTTTTTAAATTAAATGTTTGTATATTAACTTCGATAATATTTAAAATAATTGTATACAACTCCTAACCAAGTGTATTATTTTATTAATTATGTTCGCGTTAACAAATCATAATCTAACCGTGCGGTCGAGATGCGCAGAATTTGAATGAAATAATCTAATATTTTAATATAAGCTTATTTTATGACGTAGTGTAGTTAGGTAGGTAGATTAGATAAAAACGTGTATATTTGTTGTAAATGTTGTAAAAGTAACGTGCTTAGCAGGCGCGGTTGGTTGTTCGGTGCGGGCCGAGATACCCGGTATCCGCGTCACATTTCCATTGTAACCGTTATTCCCTATAAGACGTGTAAAGTTAGTTTTATACATATACACAGGGCTTAATGAGTATAATTGTAAATAATTTGATGTTTGTATGTTCACGAAGCACATTTTAGGGAGGTATATATAAATTTACAGTCACTGTAGATGTCGTTACAGAGTTATTAGCAACTGAGCACCGGTGATTTTTGTGTTTGTTTAAACTTCGCATATTTGTAACGTAGCGCTGCCGTTCTCTGTTCCGATGTGGCCGGCAGGTACGCAGCTTAGACGCATTCAAAAAATACGTTTCCCGCTCGAATCCGGAATACAAAATTTTAAATACCACATTACTGCAACTGAATTTCAATTATTTAGGGTATTCATTTCGAATTTATTAATATTAGCTGTAAAATGTAAAGGTACTTACTTATAAAATTGTGAATACTTGTGTGATGTCGATGAAAACGTTTTAATAATTGCATTATATAATATAATAAACACATTTTTGGATCAAGGCTCGAGTTATTTTTACGATCACCAGTAAACTATATAATTCACATAAACGTCACAAGAAACTATATAATTGCTTGATGTCAGATATTACATCCAGCTTGTCAAATAAATCTATTTCAAATTAAATTTCATAATTTGACCTCAATTTCCTCTCGTAATTTAAGTACTAAATACAATTTATCCCATGTTATCATCACAACAAGCATTCCCTTTACATTTTTAAAGTGTCTACATGACACATCCCCAAAGGTGCCTGATCGATCCATCACATTTTTGAAAAAAGTTGTAATCTCCTTCCGCGCGTTACGTCTACATACAACATAACCGACGACAGAACAAAACAATATTTCTCCTTCTCACAACTCGGAGAACATCTATTACCGTGTAGTGCAGCTTGTATAATAAAATAACGTGTTATTTACAAATTAAATTTAATTAAAGCTTTTCAACATTCTACTGTTCTAGTTCGATTCACAACGCCTTTAACCTAAACGCAGGGAAGTAGAACTTCATTTCAAAATAAATTCATTTAAAAGGCCACACAGTCCGAGTTTCTTAATTTGTACGTTAATATTAATAACTGCTTAAACTGTATAATTCTATCTTTCATACTAATAATTTTTTTATACCTTGATTATAATATGAATTTATATGAGTTTTGTACTGTTGATAAGATTTTATTTTATATACAAGGCGAGCTGTACAATCAAGTTAAATTCAGACAGTTCTGTCATCAAACAAACAAACACACAAAACTTAACATGAAAGAAAACCTCAACTTTATAAACTAAAAATACATTACATTTTTTTTCTATTTAAAACTTATTATTGCTCTAGGTTACATTAAATTTTCATCATTTTCCCCATAAAAACTTCTATTCACTTTTTAATTAAGTAATAAATTCATATAGTGTATTTATATGTACAAGACTCAAAAGGCAGTGTTCGTTTACTTCTCCCAAATTCCCAAAATAAATCTCAAAAAATGTAATTTAAGTAAATCCTAAACTATTAGACATTTTGGTATCGAATTCTGAAAATAATACCTACTTAACTTAGTAATAAACTATTTAATTTGTATAACGATAATTTGTACAACAGCACGTATGTCATCTACCCAAAACTCCAACAGGAATTTGAGATTAATTAAAAAAAATGTAACCGGTCAATTATAATATTCGTAAATTGAAAATTAAAATATAAATAGACAAAAATCAAACGCTACAAACAGTGTGTAGACACGAAAACATTACAGCTAAGTATTCACCGGTCGAAACCTTAATCATATACAATTTGTATAGTCTAACAATACATTTTTTTTAAAAAGCACCGACGGAACAATAACGTCTTTAAAGTATTATAATTCGACATTCACACGTGGATCATAAGTCGTCGTTCAACAGTGCATCGATGTCGTCGAGCACATCCTTCTCCGAGCTATCGGCCCGCGGACAAGTTTTCCGACAGCTGGCCACTACGTCCGGTACGTTTTTAACCAGACCCAAGTCCAGATCGGACACTGTGATCTCGCCGTCGTTCGGATCACCACACAAGTCCACTATATCCACCACCGGCTCGGCAAACTTGGTCGTATCCACGTCTATGACCTCCGTGCCAATGTCGATGGTACCGCGCTTGTCGGATATCTCTACGCCCACGAATTGCACCTCGGTATCCGAATCGTTAGCGGCCTTACCGTTCGCGTCGGTCTCGTCTTCCCTGCATTCGCTGGTAGACGGATTTTTCAGTCTGTTCCTAATGAGCCTCGGCTTCGACGTCTGTTCGGTTATTTTAATTCTTTTGAACTCGTAACAGTTGTCCACCAACTCGTCCTCTTGCATCGCGTACAAGTCGCTCTGCTCCGATAGAGTGCGCTTTCTGCTATTCATCTCGTCGAGCCTCCTCTGATCCACGTTCACAGGGTTCGGCTGCGCGGGGGCGTTGTGATCTAGCTTCTTGTAGACTATAGAATTACTCCTGACCACTTTTATAATCTTATTCCCCGTGGTGGTCACCGTCTCGTGTGTGGAGAGCTTTCTTTTCCGGCTCAGGTTGAGTGTTATCGGTTTCAACGGTATTATTGTGTCGGGACCCTTCTTCCTGGCCCTTATTTCGTCCAGGGACAGTACTTTGAAGTCTAAGGAGCCTCGTCTCTCCCCGGCCTGTTTCTTGCCGGCGATCTCGTCCAGGGACAACCTCTCGTATTTCGTGTTTAAGTTCGACCTGACGATCTTGCGTTCCTTGGACGGTTCGGCCGGTAGGGGGAGCGCGTCGTAGCTGTAGAAGGCGGCGGCTTCGGCCTGTATTTTCTCTAACAGCAGGAGCTCCTGCGACTTGGTGCGAGCGATTCGCAACGCGTCGTCAGGAGACACCGCCTTAGTGGGCGTCGAGGAGGGCGCGCTCTCATTATCAGACTCTGCAAGAACACACCAATCGATCGCTTTAGTCGAATCGAAAACATCGATCAATGATTTTGTAATTAAATTTGAGGCGACCCGACACGACTGACGTGGTGTGTTCTCGTAAAGACAATATCTGAAAGCGACTTCGGGGTGGGCGGTCAAAAATAATTACAAAAATCATATTACGAAACATTTTTATTTGCTCGTTGATGAATGAAACACAACTCGATTAAAAACAAAGCCGAATACAATATGTTCGGATACCGGGTCGCGGACGTCGGTACCAATCGTAATTAGCTTCAAACAATTCTCTTGGACACGCCGCACTAAACATTAAACGAAACTCATCTCTTATACAACCATAATACTAAGAATAACATAACAACAACCTCGTACAAACCGACGCGCGGAACTGCGCAGTCCAAGTTACAGGATTACAATGTTACAATTTTTGTGAAAGCAAAACCTAATCCGGTCAGAATTCCCCGTCGCTGACGGCGTTCGAAAACTACACCTAACTACGTCACGCCATCGCTCGTTCCAATTTTGAATACCGGCTATTTTTTTCTTCTTCGTAATGAGATGGAATTAATTTTAAGTATCAAAAACACTAAACCTTCCACCCCCTAAGTATCCATAGATTACGTTCACATACAATTTCCTCACTCGAGCCTGTCATGACTGGAGTATCGTACTGGCTTAAAAACCGTATATATAAAAAAAAACTGATAACACAGCATCGATCTTCGTTGAAATGCCCAATTATACCGTTAAGTAGAGAATAAAATTTGGCATGTTCCAAACTGAAAGGGCGTCGCTGTCGACAATGTGCCCTGTTCTCAAACAATAAATAAAACAAGAGTCTCAATCAGAAGATCGATCCCTCGACATTGACTATCGATTAACACAACAAATTTAATATAAAAAGTGTACTGAACACATTATGCACACAGGTATCCTTACAGGCCGACTGACGGCGGTCTATTAAAACATCATTCTACTCAGTTTTTATTGAACAGATTACATTTATTTCATATCAAAAGTATAAAGGATCAGGTCTTGTAACAGTTTCTCATCGACAATAGTTCAAATTGTCTCAGTCTGTAAGGATATAGTTTTGTGATGACAGAAATCACAATATGACACATCAACAAAACACCGAGGAAATGCGATCGAATAGAAAGTCACTTTTTCTTTTATCGATAAAAAATAACTATAAAAAATGAAAGAGTAGTAATTACATCTATAAACCGCGAATTTCCTTAATGTGTATAACAATACAGGTAATAAATACATACGTGTATAATTTAAAGAAAGTATAATCTAGACATAAATACCTGTCAATAAACACATAAAACACTAAATGTATCTACAGGTACGAGCGAAATCAATATATCTCCAAGCTGCCCAGAAACGAAACTAGCTCTTTTGTACTAACGACAATACGTACTGTACGCACTGTACGTGCCGTACGTTCAATGTACATGCCAACTCCGAGTCAGGACGTCATTGAAACATAGTCTCCGTACATATATTTGCATATTAAAAATAATATAAAAATCATTTCCACACTCCTAAACTAACCCCCCACCGATCGAAACTATTTTTCGTTTCATTACTTTTAAATATCGTAAATTTCCTTCGTACATAACATAATGACTAGGCGTACATGTACCCTAAACATGTTTGAAATCAATCCATTCCTCTTTCAAATTCCAGTTCGTCAGTACACATTTCTTTTATTTTGCAAACATTTCTGTTATATTATAGGAACTTTACTCTCAGTGCAAAAATATAAAAAATGAATAGTTCGTTCCGGAATAGAAATTACATATATATATATATGTCATAAACACGCTACTCATATCAAAGTGCTATCAGTTTGTTTCGGTTCACGGAAGCATTACCAGTTATCAAAAAAAGTTAGCGAAGCGATCGCTTGCTTCATCTTACCATAATTATTACAATACAGTACATACGACGACTCATCTAAGTCGGTAAATCGATCTTAAGCGCGATAAGTCCACCGCACACCGGGAGCGGGAGCACAGCGGCCGGCACAGAGTAACGTCCGCACAGAGAACAACGGGACTCGACTCGATAGACTCACCGCCAACGACATGTTATAAAACGGTTAATTATTCACGTTGTCAATTTACATATTATTGTAATCATTCAGAAAAATACAACTAAAGCAAATCGATCGCTACATCAAGTCATATTGTGATCGAGTTCAAAATGTATATTTGTCTTTTTTTTATTGTAACATAATGAACTAACTTGTAACGAGGAAGAATGTTGTAAATTATTTTCTACTGTAGAACTTTTTGTACTCTGTAAATGGTGAGCCACTGAGTAATTTTCTTTTATATATTTAAAATTAATAATGTACATTAACAATATTTCAATAGTTTATGTCACAACGCGTTACGTAAGTATGATGACTTTAATATTTAGTCTCTCTCTCTCTGAACTAATAAGACTTTAGTTTGGTTAGATGCATGGTCACTAGACTGCGTAACAACCAACTGGTAACAAAAATAACCAAACTGGTCACTGACGATATTGCAAAACAAAACCATTTCCTCTTACATATGCGCGATTTCCACTAATTAAAAATTTATGGTTCTGTACGAAATCCTTTTAACTTTTGACTTTTAATCGTATCCATCGTCAAGCCCCTGGCAGTCCGCCGCCGGACGCGCAGCTCCTCCAAGCGCCACTGAGCCCGACCTCCTCAACATTCAATCTTAATTTTTAGTAACCAAATCGTCAGTACAAACCCCTGTGCTCCCCGTGTGCATTTCTAAGATTTACTTTTTTATTAATTTCATTAGATCTAATTAACGCTCACGGTGCGAAATACAAGGTACATGGGGGCCAGTAGCAGTGGGTACCTTTATAAACCGCTAAAGCCCCGTAACACTACGTACTAACATACAAACAATTTAAAGGCATAAAGCTTCATTTTTTTTTTCTTTTTTTTCTTCTTCAACTATATTAATGAGTTACAATATTCGTGTATATATATTTTTATTTGTATTTTAATATATTATTTAACCTAACATTACCTATGTACTTCTTACTATAGACGGGATTATACCGACGTCTATTCGAAACTAGCACAATTTGCGAATCGAATCATTCGGTCGACGACGTCATCAGGGTGACGACTTAAACGCGAGTGACCGACTGCCAACTAGTGATATATTATATCGTTATATATAATGACGGTACACGTAAATGAAAAAGCGATACACGAATCCAACTAGCTAGGATATGAAAGGGACAAACGTTCCCTCTATTGCACATACAAAAATACCGACCTCGCCTCCCAACCGTACCGCGTCACGATCAGAGAGCGCGTAGCGGCCGCCGCCTCGCGATATCGATTTAAAATGTTTATTACTACATAAAAAGAAAACATTCAAACTTCCCCCAGTTTACAATAAACAAAACGCTGCTTCTTCGCGCAGCTCAATAATATTTATATGGTAAAATCATAACCATCTCTCCTGTAAACAATTCAACGGAGTCAGTTTCCATTAATAACGTAAAAACCATTTAAATATGCCACAATAAATACTATAATGTATAATTGACTACCGTCAGAAAACACAATCTATTTCATATTCATATATAAACGTCGACCGCAAATTTTCTACATTCGGATAATATTACAACCCCGAGTTCGCACGTTCACCTTTTTATGATACAATAATCGAACAACATAAATAGTTTAATAATCTCTTTAAAATATCCGAAAACGTTGAGGGGCCGCATGATAAATAAGAATACTTAATGTTTGCTTAAGTTAATTGTCAATACTTAATTCTCACCTTAAAACGATCACCCGCCAACCACGTATCCGGGTCCACCATAGATAATCTTAACTGAATGCGGGCTGTCGCCGTAACAAACCGTCATTTTACCTTTTATAACATTCTTAGATCATAAATAACTTGCCGTAATTAAAAATCGAATACTTTCGACATCCACAACGAGCGATATAACAACTAACTATCCAAAATTTTAAAGTAGATTATTTGCGGTCGACATATCCCACCACGCAGCAGAAAGGGATAACAAAATAAACATTGTTTTTTTATTACAAAATCAAAACTCAATTATGCGAAATACAAATCCCAATCCGCGAGCGATTAAACACGTCCTTAACCAATCGTTATAATAACATAATAAAATAAAATAAATAATACATCTAAATTATAACTACAATAACATATTTAATTAGAGTGTTTCCATTATAAGTTAAATATTTATTGGCACGTTATTAATAATACGTGAATTAAACTCTGTCTGTGAACTAGCTCCGTATTCAGTGACATACATATACGAGTGATTTCGCTCCATCGACTTACTACGATGGCACTAAGAAAGCGATCCACCTCACATAATCGATGCTTGGTTAGGGCACCAAAGACAGAATTTAATTCGTGAGTGCCAACACACCGAGCATAAATTCATATTACCTAAAGCGTAGTGTTACTAGTATAAAGATTAAGTGAGCGTTGAAAACGTTTAAAATAGAGTAATCTTAACCCTAGCGTCGTTCCGGAGTTTTCCAGGAGTTCAACATTGACAGAACTTCTTTGAATCCGTGTAACGTCATAGACACGTCCGCCCGCTCCGATCCGGCTGCGCTAAACAACACCGGCACGGTGGACAGTGTGCAAGCCTCACGTTAAATACGCTGAAAACTCCTTAACATCCTCGAATTTTTTTTTAATCGGTGTCTAATCGTACATTAAACGATCGCGTTGGCAGCGAACGTTAATGAATCGAACAGTGTCCTTAATACGTTGCACCGGACAATTAACCAGCAAACACACTGCAGTTTTTATAGTTAAGTCCTGAGTGAACTTAGTACATTAAGCCCCCGTCAAACGAACCGAGTTTAACCTGTTTGTTGTTAGTTGGTTATCAGACATTCATTTAGGCATAATTTATGAAATCTTTCAAGTTTTTGTAAGTCTTCCCTTATTTTTGGAGTCTTTCTATATCTATATAACACTGATTTTTTTTAATGTTCTCTCATATGAGCCTATGGAATTGTTTTATTAATAATGTACTAATATATGTGTATATTATGCCTAAATACGCTTTGACCACCGATCAGTATCTTCAATAATATACGGCTAGAATACAATTTTATTTGTGCATAAAATCCATAACATTCTATTGAATTTTAAATACAAATTAGTCCTTTTCATACCCTTTACTTTGATGTCACGATGTAAACTAATCATACCCTTATCCAACTATTAAGCGGAGTTGCTAAACAACGTCAAACAACATTATTGAAGATACCAGATTGCATGTTGCATTTCACACTTGGCTTATACTCTTAGTTCATCTTTCTAATTTACAAAATTTCAAAAACTATTTTTATTGTAGGTAAGTAATGATTCTTCGCCTTTTTTTACCATTACTATAAAACTTATTAAAAACGAATAATTTTTATAAATGGGGCCTTCATTTATATAGCTATGTAGGCAAACTATAAATACTAAAACCCCAATAATTTTGGATAGTAAAAGAAAATGTACATCACTGAAACTCATCCAGCAATTAACACTACAACTAGCTTAAAAGTTAAAAGATTTTACAATGGGGGTGTTTTACAAAAACAAAAATTACATCAGTTAATTACAAAAGCTACATTAGCTTAGAATTGTAATTAGTATACTTTATATTTATTTAAATACACCATAGTTTATTTAATGTATTTGGAGTACAGTTAATGTGATAGAAGAAAATTTCCCAACACACCAAGTTAGCATAATGTAAATTGCTGGAGTCCACCTATCATTGTCATGTTAATCGGTTCAGAGTTATGTTCAGAGTCAAGAGTTCAGTCAAGGTTCAAATAGATCCATTACAATTCTTCATTCTGACATGCAACTCACGTGATCAAAAGCGCTCCTTCGTCTCAAAACGTGTGAGGGGGGCTTACTGCATATAGTTTCAGTAGAGTCGCATACCTTCCTCGAAGTTCACAACGAGTGGATCTACGGGCAGCGGGGCATAAGGGCTCGCGGGCGCTTCGTGGGCGTGCGAATGGGCGTGGGGATGAGCGTGGGAGTGGGCGTGAGAGTGAGGTGCGTGAGGAAGCACCCGACGAGCGCCTAACAGCTCACTGGAAGCTGGTAACACGCCTAGTATCGCACTGTCCAGCACCACTAGAATAGAGAAACCATTTGAATATTATTATATTTTCAATAAGACTAAGACATAATATACACATCTCATTACAACTTTGGATATCTTTGTCCAATGTTAATCAGAACAAGAGCCCTATTTAGATCAGTCAGTCGTTAATCAGGATTCATTCGGAATACTTAATTTATTTATAAAGGATTTTATAGCAGATTTTAGAATAAACAAAATAATGAATTAGATAAATAACTACTACCTTGGCGCTGTTGCTGCCACAGCAGAGGAACGGTGGCTGGGGCGGGCACAGCT
>PDGT01000012.1:5877112-5933160 GCA_003671415.1 Megathymus violae | reverse complement strand
GCAGGCATCGGCTGTTCCACTGACGGCTCGCCCATGGGGTTAGCGGCGATGGCCTGAGAACAACGATACACACATCACAGTTAATTACTGATACCGAGTCTAAATTCATAATGACAACACTCAGGTACTCATCAATGAACTCAATAAATAGTGAAACATTACAGAAGTCTCCCAGGTATTTTTAGTGTTATTCTACTATTATAAGAAGAAATTATCATAAATTATAATATGCAAAAGCTGTGAACTTTGTATAGTTTGTCGAAATTTATTATTACGAATTTTTTATGTCAATATCTGACAAATAACAATCAGGCCATTAAGTAATGGTTAATTGCCACTTTGGCGTACATCGACGCACGGACTCGGGATTAAACTGGGCGATAGAGAGCCCTGTGGCAGGATATGCCATGTGCATCATACCAAATTAATCTTCAACTAAAGAATGCTTGCTAACACATTATTATTGGCCAATAATGTCTCCCACAAACATACCAACATTGTGTCCACAATCGTTAGACATAATTAAATAAATCATGTCCATTCTGAAATAATACACTACAAAAAATTCAAGATCCATTGCATGCTTTCAAGGCATACATAGTAGTTATTGAAAGATGACAGCAATGTTATTTACATTGTCTGCAACATAATAAGTTTGAGACTTGAATTAGTAACATCCTCCTACAAGATTGAGTATGCTCTATACTCTTCTTTTCTGGTGAAACTTTCATCGAACTACTCAATAAACTACAGTTCTAAATTATCCTTGATATATTATAAATATCACTTGCTTTGATGAATCACAACATCTGGGAATCTGTATATTCGAGAGTTCATCTGAATATTCTCAAAGTTTGAAATTTGTTAAACTGTTATTAACCACTGTAGTTGACCCTCGACTTTTATATTTATATTGTAGAAGAAAACCTAAGCCTAACAGTGGGATAGTGATTGGTTTTGAGGAAGATAACGGTTAGTATTCTAGAAAACATACGTTGGGTATTGGCGCCGGCTGGCTGGGCGCGATGCCATCAGTACGTGCATCAGGATTCTTATGCATGAAGGGGCAATGCTTCTTACGACAACCGCCTGGTTGGTTTTCCCAGTAGCATGGAATCTGTTTACGGTTTTTCTGCAAACACAAAATAGCATTTTATTTATGATTCTATAAGTACATAACAGTTCAATAAAGAACTGCAAATATCAGCTTACCACATGTTTCAAAAACAGTAACCATATTTAATAGGCAAAGAACTATTTATCACAAAATAAAAATTTTCTAGCGCTTGCAAAAATTTCCAATTATCATAATCTCACATTTTATGAAAGCAGAATATTACAAGGCATAAATATTTTTGTTGCAATAATATTTGTTAAAAATTTGTTGTCAATTAAATGAATTTAATTTTGTTACAGTGTAGGTAACATATTAACTTAGGAATGACTTAATCTTACTGAACATCATATTAAATTTGTTTTGTAAACTGATTTTATTGTAATATTATGTGTACAATAAAGATAATTTGTATTGTATTAAATATACATTTTATTCCTAAAGAACCCTGCAATAAATGATATATAAAATTACCTATATATATTATTTATTTATATGTAATTGTAAATATCAAGACAACTACATAGGTTCTTAGTAACAACTTATTCATGACATGCCATATACAAATCACAATTTCCCATCAGAGACATCTCAGGAATCATCTTGTTTCTTAAATTTGTATACTCTAGCTTAGTTACCTTATAATCCTATTGCACATATTGTTATGTTCCTTGGTTCTCAAAACAATTGTTTCTAGAGCCACAAATTTAGACATTGTCAAGACTAAAATGTTAATTTGAAAGTTTAATAAATGATTAAGATTTGTATTTTCCAACTAATGTTAAAAATGAAAATTACCCTTAGCTCCATATGGCGAAGTTTACAGCGTTTATCAAGGCATTTTCCTTGTTGCCAAGCAGTGCACATTGTTTCACAGCCCAGGGCTGATGGCTCATGACGAAATACACAATTATCACCCTGTGTAACAGAATAATTGTTTTTTTCATACAAAAAACATAAGACAAGTCTATTACAGTACAGTTGTAAGAAATATAATGTGAGAAATGGTATGTTATGCATCTCTACACCACCACTGCAGAAATATGGTGGAGTGTGCCCCTCATTTCTTGGGCCGCTAATAATTTAGAATTATATTAATCTTATAATATTAGATGGAAATGTCAGCATGAACTTCAGTCATTGACCAAGTTAACAGTTCTAATACAAGGTCGTAATAATGTTGTAAAAGTCATTAATCAATCCTGCTTCCTAAGGCAATTACAACTTTGAGATATAGAAATGTACAAACAAATACGCATAACGTGACAACCACACGTTTGTTATGTAAAAGCTCATCGTCGCTGCGTATTTATTAGATATTTTCGGAAATATGACATTAATAGGATAAAACAAAGCATAAGAATATACCTTAGTGCACGTTGAGTAATAATAAAAGTAGCAATCGTTAAATTTTCTCGGCGACTCCATCGCGAACTCCGCTTTCCAGGGTCTAAAAGAAAATACAATGTTTCCGTGTTTAAACACATTCACTAAAAAGGTTGCACTTCTAAATGAAAAACATTAGATTCTTAAACGATATCCATCAACAAAACTTGTAAATAACGCAATCGGAACCAGAAATCACATATTTCATTTTGACAATACACGATGCACATATCGACTCAAAGAATTTGGAAGAAGATTAAATATTTCCTAAATTGAAGGTATAATCTACTCACCAATTTATAAACAAACTAAAAAATTAAGTAAATGAACAACAAATATCTACAGATAATCACTATCTAACACAAAATAATAAGAACGTCACTTTTAGAAAGAAATTTTAGTAGATATGGCGGACATGTGGCGGAAGGCGCACTTTCATTTAATTTCGTCGTCAACATCAACCAATCGCCATTACATAATTGGCTATGACATCCATAGATAAAATATTTCTTGTCAATTGTTTACAAAACAGATTAACTCATTTATACTAATATTATAAAAAGAACGAGCTATAGTATAATTTTTTTAAGTTATAAAACGTCGGAGCGGTGAAGCGAGTATTTTGCACTCTCTCCCACCCACGGGCCTTATGGGCGGGCGTAGTGATGCGCATTATAGTTGTCGATAAGTGTAATCTATAGTGTATTTAGTTTTGTCATTATGTGGGATTATGATAAAAATGAAAGAAAAATAGATAAAACAACGTATTTATTAAAATAAGAATAATAATGATTTAAAACAAATTATTAATTGGGTATGTATGTATTAAAAAACGATAAGTAAATAAGTTTAGAATGTAACAAATAATATTAAAAATAAATATAAATACTTATATCTAAGTTTAATTGACAAACAATGATCATAACATAACAATATCGCAGCACCCTATGTATACCGCACCGTCGCCGTGCACCTGGCTTCGATGACTCATTTGTTTTTATCGATAATGGCATTGCGCCCGCGCAACATGATCACTGCCCTAGCCGGCTTATTTATTATGACCCAAACTGCACGGAGAAAACAATTATACTATAATTTTGTGAGTTTATGTGTATGCGGAGGGTAATCGATAATTTTTATATATACAGAACCACGAACCTATTTAAAAATATATCTTACAATTTGACAGATTCATGATTCTGGATGGACCTAGACTTTGATTTATGTGTCATACTTCAAAAAATGCAATTTTTCTAAATAGTGCAAAAAAAGTGTCTACATTAAGAAAACTATTGACACTTGAGAAAGAAGATATATTTTGATGGCAGCCATGTGCTATTGAGGCAAATCATATTGACAATTGGCTTTAAATTTTAAAAAATGTCTGAAGAAGCAAAATTCGACCAACCATATTGCTCAGCAGTGTGCCTATTTGTGGCAAATTTCTGCCATTTTGGCAGATTTCGCTCCTAAATTTTATCTGTGATAGATCATGCTGACGATTTACAAAAGTGGCAGATTTAAAAGATTTCGGAAAAATGCACCACACCTAATTTAAATTTTCAGAGTCATCTTTTTTAAAAGTAATTACGTTTGGTTTATTATATAATTAGATCAAAATCTATTTCACCGAACTGATGACATCTGTTTCATGGCCAAATTATACGGGGATTTCCCGCTTATTCTGTTTTTAACAAGTATATCACATAATTATGAATTGTAATTAAACTGGAATAGTGTTCATATTCCTATGATAAGAATATGAATTTATGCGGATGTTTGTTGCTCGGACATGTCTAACAACTTTTAAATAATCTAGAGCGCCTCCTCAATAACTGCATTAGATTTATCTTCGGTCTACGTGAGTATGAGCTCATTTCCGAGTATCGCCGTCAACTTAACTATGATTATTCGACATAGGCGTAACTCCAGAAATCTTTTTGCATTATATTCAAATTTGAGTAATGCTTCGTCTCCAGTGTATTTAAATGAAAATTTTCAGTTTCTTTGCTTAACACATAACAAAGAACTTCTTTCATCAACCAATCTTAGAATTTATCTTCCACCGGATAGAACGGGTTTTTTCGGCAATTCCTTCACAGTCAAATCTATACTGTCAACTTCCATAAACTCCTTCTAGAGACAAATTCGGCAATTTTATTTGAAGCAACTGGCGTAATCAAAGTGCTGTTGTCATCATCACGTTATATAATTTATATCTATGTATGTATTTTTATATGTATATATTTATATGTATGTGTGAGTATATTTGTCATGTTGTATTATAGTACAAATTATATTCTAGGATACATATTATTACTACTATATGAAATATAGGTACATTTTTATAAAGGTTAAAACATTTAACATTGTACACACCTGACACATCCTCTCGCCATCGCCTAGGGTTGCCATTAGGCATTAAGTCCGCCCATTGTAGCCCCCTTTATTTAAAGGTTTGTACAATAAAGTAATAAATAATTAAATATGAACACTACTCTCCCTTATTGATTTAGCTATCAATCAACTTTTATTTTTACGTCATTGTGTTTTGGTGTGTAAAGTGTCCGGTTATGTGTAACGAATCATAAATTATGAAGAAAAAATACGACCGTTCTTATCGACCTGAGTGGGAGCAAGATCCCTTGCGCTCTTCCTGGTTATCGAGGGCTAAGAATGGCCAGGATGTTGCATTCTGCAAAGCTTACAACTGTAAATTAATTACTAGATTATCTTCTTTGAAAGAGCATGGATCATCTCAGAAACATAAAAAGCACGTAATTGGGTACAATGACCAGTTATCGGTAAGTACTTTACAATAAGTGTAAATATTTAATCAACTTGTTAGATATTTTTAAAATCACTTACATATTTTATCAAATTGTTTCAGGGTCAACAGTTTTTTAAGAAATCTCTCTAAGAAGAGGAAGTGAATAAAGCCAACTAAATTTTTGTGGTATGCTAGTGGAACACAATTTACCTCTTCACTTAATGGACCATTTGAGCGAAATTATATCTTAAAGCTTCCACGATTCCGAAATCGCCAAACTATTTTCTTGCAAGAGGAAAAACTATTTTTTTAACTTTGGTTCACTTGAACGGGGCTGATGCGCAGTCATTGTTTGATGCACTTTTCGAGGCTTTGACTAATGCTAACCTTAATATTAAAGATGCTATTGGTTTTGGGGCAGACGTTATGTTTGGAGAACAAGGTGGTATTATTGCAAAAATAAGACATGTGAATCCCGATTGCATGTTCATTAAATGCATATGTCATTCCACTGCGTCGTATATCTCACGCCAGTAAAACAACATACCACGACCTATTAACCGAATAATACAGGAAGTTTACGAATATTTTGCACATAGTAGCAAAGGACAAAAATAATTAGTTAAATACCAAGATTTCATTAGCAGTGAAAAGCATAAAACTTTATGGCAATACGAAATTCGCTTTCTATGTTTGAATGCTTGCATTAAAGAATTTTACACCAATGGGATGCCCTTAAACTTTTTTTTCGGTCGCAGTTTTTGTAAGACAGAAATATTTCATCAGAATTTTTGTTCAGTAGTTTGAATGACAATATATATATAAACTGTATTTTTATGCCCTGGATTATATATTGCAAATAGTCAACAAACTAAACATTATATTTCAAGGAGATTACACCACAGTCCACATAGCTTTCATAGACATTTCTGAAGTGTATACGTGCCTTTTGAGTTGTTATATGAAAGGAAATTATTTGACAACCACAGATCCACTTTCAATTTGTGGGGACACCCACCATACGACACCTACACACACACTCACACACACACTCACACACACACTCACACACACATATACACATTATTCACCAGAGCATATAAAATATAATTAGGAAGCAAAGCCAGCGATGAGCGTAGCATGCGGCTGGCGTGTGACGTCACGCAGGTACGGCTCACTCGGCGCGTACGCCGCCCGCTAAACCGGCTCACCGGCTCTAGTTACTTCGAGATCAGTCCACGAATGACACTCCGCCGCGATATCTGTGCCGCTAGCATACGCGCTTCTAACCGTTGGACATTCGAATTGTTTTCGCTACCGATCGCCTGCTGTTTCTATGTCTTTCTTCCTTCACTGTGCTGTTTAAACTTCGCTTTTACTCTGCTTTAATAATAAACGTTTTAATAAACGTTTACACACTCACACCCCCGCACTAGGATTGCCTGTGTTGCGGGTGGCATGGACATACACAATTATCACATCACAAACACCCATGACCCGAGAACAAATATTTATCTGTCACATAAATATCTGCCCCGGCCGGGAATCGAACCCGGGACCCCACGCTCGGCCGGCAGAGTCACTACTAACTGGGCTACGGGGTCGTCAAGTATCCTTCTGTCTGCTTGTATCCTTCTTTCTGTATTATAGACCTGGTGCTAGTGCGTAGTGCAAATAAACATTTAATCTCATCACGGACTCGAATTTATTTCACGTAAGCTACGCTTCACTATACTACACCTGCACTAAAAACCTATAAATTGATCCAAAATCCACAGTGAACGTTTTGCCCCTGAAAGATATATACTTAGGCGTTAACGTGAACACTGAAATCGATAACTTATCAGTAGACGTAAGTTTGAAACCTGGAATCCAATCATTCCTTCAAAGAATGCAAACATTTCTGACTGAACTTTGTACTCAATTAATGACACGTTTGCCACTAAACAATATTTTTAAAGATTTACATTTCTTGGATCAACCACAGCATGTGGTTTAGAAAGATTTTGAGTCAATTTTAAACGTCGCAAAGAATTTCCCTAACATAGTGGATGAAAACCACATTTAAAAAAAAATTATGACGAACTTCAACAAATTAAATTTCACAAAAGTGTAAGAGATTTGTTAGAATCAGGTGGAAGTAGCACCACAAGCACAATTTTAAGTGTAGCCAAATTTTAGGGAGAGATTGGAACAATGATGGACGCGAATGGGTCTTTGGAATTGCAAATTTCGCGAAAGCTTTATTAAGTTCGCCTATGTCAAACGTTTCGTGCGAGAGAATATTCTCGCAGGTGAACCTGAACAAAACCAAAATAAGGAAAAGGTTCTTAAACAAACATGTTTCAGCTATAATTATCACAAAAGAAGGGATAAGGGAACACGGAGATTGTGTCTCCTTTAAACCAAGTAAAAATATGTTAAAAAAGATGTCGTTTAAATCTATCCACACGGAGAACGAAGACGAAAATTTGGAGGCAAATGTTGATACAAACTCTTAACGCTTATTAAAATTGTGAAAATATAATTTTTTTTATGTTGATTAAAGACATTTCGTTAAATTCGTTGTTTTTTTTTTACATTAAATAAATTAATGCTTGACAACAATCCCACCTGATGGTCAATGATGATGAAGTCTAAGATGTTGAACGCATTAACTTATAATAGCCTATTCACTCTCCTCTTGGAAACTCCCACATCGTAAGTATAAAAAAGTTCTTTTTTTCAGTTTCCATGATGGCATATTTTTGGCATTTTTGTCGTCAAGTGTGGCAGATTTTATGCCTACTCTGTGGCTGATTCGCCACTTTTGAGATGGTCGTACTGTTGCTCAGAATCCTCAACCAACAGGTCCGGAGTTTAATACCTTGACTCAGATTTTGACTTTCGATTGTTTAAAAAAATCTTGTTTATTTGGTGTTTGTAGTTTTTCATTTAGGTTTTGATTACGCTATCCTAAAACTGTATTACAAGTGAAGTGCTCAATAATAATTAATTATTAAGTAAGTTTTATTAAATATAAATAGAAAGTATCAAACACTTTTAATTGAAGTATATGGTGATACCCTGTTCTGTTAAAGCCCCTCCTTTTTTTCCGCGATTTTCTTGACTTATAGTAGTTAGATCCAGTTTACATTTACATAATACAGCAAAAATGAATCAGTTTTTGTTTCATGAATAGCCAGCAATCTGTCCTTTATAGTATTTTCAGTTTCTTTACCACAACGATTATTTTACTACAGTGCATCTCTTTATGCCTACTGGTAAGTAAAGAGCAGGAAATTTGCAATATCATTGAAATTGAGCCAGTTTATAGATTTTACTTAGAATGCAGAGAATTGATAGAAATAACAGTTCGTTGACATTCATTCGCTTCAAAGAGGTGTAGAATGCAATTTTTATAGCAATTCAAATACTCCAAAAAGAATGGAGATGACAAATGTAACTCCTTACTTTTAACGCTTATTTTCGTCATGACTAGTAAACTAATTAGAGTATGTCACTAGAGGAGAATGAGTTTTAAATGTCAAAGCTTAATTTTGTCGTAATTAAAATTAGTCATAAAATGAATTCAAATTTCATGTGTAGTATGAACTTTATTTACCAATTTTACATCATAATCTTAATACATTAATTTACATACAGAAAATAAATAAATGCTCACAATTAGTCAAGTTTCGTAAAAAGCTTCTATACTAATAACAGAAATTAGTATGTCAATGAAAAGTAATTATAGCCCTACATGTCAAAATATAATGAAAATATAAAATTTTGGTAATAATTTTTATAGATGTGAAGATTACATATGTTCAAATGGATTAAAATACACCAATGATATTTTTTGTACTAACTACACAGATTCTGGGAAGGCAAATACTGAAATAGAAAATCCTTTACAAAAACTTTTACGGTAACAGTAACAAGACAACGCTGACACATTATAATGATTAGGAAAAATTATATAAGGCTATTAAAACAATTTTACATAGTACAAAATAATGTATATCAGTCATCATACATGTATTCACACATTCAATGTTTGTAGTGTTAATTTATAATGTAGAATTTTCAAACTTAATTAAAACTTAATCCCGGCACCATCAACAATTAAAAAGCGGCATCAACATATTTAATTTTTCCATAAACTTTAAACAGTGCACATAATATTGAAATAGATATACACACACATCCTATCTCATTATAATGATACGAGAATATTAAGACTGATTGGTATAAAGACGAAAGGGAAGTATTATAACAAAACCAATCATTGGGGAATGTTCCAATTGATATTTTAAAGTGAATGAATGTATACGTAACACAATATATTACTACATGGCCTCATCACAGCTCCTAAGTTTTCTAACAAACCTACTGGATGACAGCTAACAATCCAAACAAATGCAACACATTGAATATCCATACAAAATGGTGAATGAGTATTGCTCGAAAAGATAGCCATTCGAGTAACAGTCTTATACAATGACATTATTGTACTATGAAACGCAGCAAAAACAGAAAAGTGTCACTACCGATATCACCATACAATATAACCATGTGACATAAGCACCACAGACAGAAACTAGTAACAAACTCCAATGCAATTTAGCTGTACATTTAAAATGTTACTGTTTCTAATCTGTTAACATATAATCCCATTATGTATTCCCTCAGATTATATTTTGGCTGCGTATCATAGTGAAATATTTAACTCAGTCAATTAAAAAACAAATAACTTCACGAGACAAAACATTTAATACATATGAAACAAACCAACAAAATATTATTATCATCAGTTTCCATTATATGTGAATAAATACATCAATAGCAGTTTTCATAATAATGAAGACTACATTGACTACTAAATAATTACTAGAAAAAAAAGAATCAATACTTTTACTACTTTCTAACAGATACACCACAAGAGTGATTATACTTTTAATAACACTAATTAAATGAATAACTGTATTTTCTACAACGCCTTATTTTTTTTATCAGTATACATTTTAAAATTATTGCATGAATTATAATTTCTTCGATAAAAAAATTATTATTTGAGTTTACCAAAAATAGGAGATTTTCTTATCGCTGGCAACACTCACCATGTTCTGTCACAAACACGCTAATGAAACGTAATGACGACTAGGGTAATTTTAACGTTACAATACTGTGGCAATTTTTTATTAGGACAAGACACGATTTTTTAACAAACGTGCGTTTTGACGCGTTTATAATTTAGGGTGAATCACAAACGATGACCAAATTTATAATTCTAAACGAGATATTCTAAACATACGAAAAATTTATCAATATGCTTTCAACACAAATAAACAGTGATCCCTTATACGTTCTTGTCACACTACGACACCCAAAACTGGCAAGACACACAAAGTATGTGACGATCCTTGGTACTAGAATTTAATTCCATCAAATGCCGAATACATCACCGACACACCACAGAGTCCCTTACTAAGACACTGATTACATACAATAATTTTGAAGCTTCATACCCTGCCTTGGACGATACTGTTTACAACTATTGTCATGACAAACGTGTTCCATAGTAAGGGAAATCATTTATACTAAAGTCTCAAGACACTCACTTAGGTCATCGGCCTCATAACAGAATCTATGTTTTGACACTGAAATTTGTGTAAAAGCTAACTTAACGGTAAAGCGGCAGAATATTGTAGGAATTAATGAGATTACATTTTTATGTCCTTTCGAAAAGGGTTTTTGTGTTGCGACAAATACATTTTTCAAAAAGGATGTATATCACACGAGTGAGATGTAGTTGCAGTTAAATCGATCCTTATTCTAAGACTATAATAGGCAAAACAGTCTGCATTTGTTTCCCTATTATAGTGGACAACAAAAGATTTAAGGTCGAATGTCGCGTGACGGGGCGCACGAAGTCATGATGAATGAGTGAGAGCGATGGAGCTACCCGAGCCGATGGGCGCAAACGAGACAGCCTTATCTCTTGGACGAACTTTTGATCTGCTGCAATTTAAGCCGCAACGCGTCCACTGCCGCTTCATTCTTTTGAGACACCGGTTGTGTAGTGTGGAGCTAGAAAGATAATAAATAATAGATGAATGTTATAGAATATTTTTCCACAAATTTGCATTACCTTTTCACTTTCCACATATACACTGTTTATGGTTTGAATTAACTTTTCAATTTGGATGTACTTAAAAGGGCATGGTATCAATAAGTGTCCTTTGAAGCATGAAACCATTTAAACCATTTGCCACTAGCGTAAACCCGTCGATCTAGCGATCGCGCCCGCACTTTACTCAACTCCGTCGATTACTTACGGTCGACACAAGCCGTCAAGCTACGTACACGTCATATGATTCTCTATATTTTTATCGTTAGATGTGTCATTATAAAATTAAAGTCACCTCCAGTTGTGGGTCGATACTATGAGCGCGCGGCAACGCCCCCTCGTGTATGGAGTCGCCGAGCGAGCGGTTGTCGCCAGCAGGCGTGCGCGGCTGTGATGACGGGTTCGATTCAGTCTTCAGACCTGCTTTGGCCTGCACACACATATAATGAGAATAAGCAAGATTTGACAAGTAGACTCTGTTATGTAAAACACAAATGTCATTAATTTTTTATTACATTTAGTTACGTTAAAATCACTCACCTGCAAAGCTCTAAGCCTCTCCAAGAAAATTACGTGTGATTTCTCGTCGTTTTCGTTACTTATATCTGAAACAAAAAAAATATTTTCGGTAAATGACGTCGTGAAACTTCACAAATCTAAGAAACATTTTGAACCTGACTACAATCCCACGACGATAATTGACGATGTGGGTTCTTGACGGAAACTAGACTAACATAGTAAAAACCTATCGTTCTCGGTTGAAAACGTTAAACGGCCACCTCCTACACACGCAGTCTTTTACGCCCTTGGTACACCGACGCGTATGAGGAAGCGATTTACAGCGAAACCAGTGCGGTAACAAAGCACATGTGGAACGTTTGGTACAGTGCAGTTTTTTCACAAAGAAATATTATACTACTACTACTACCGCTGCTTTCTACTTGGCGGGAGTTGATGTAGTTGAGATTCCTTCATTTTTCGTTGATAGTAAAAACGACACTTTCGGATTGGCCTGTTTAGACGACAATCGGTGATCAAACTGCTGCGTCACAATAGTGTCACGTAATAAAGTGCAGCCTTAATTGTATGTAGCTATACAATTTGCTGGCATGTTGTATAATTAATTTGGAAACTGCTTTTCGAGTTAATTTCTTCCCTATTACCCATCACTATGCATTCGGATCTAATGGAAGGATACATACACCCATATTGACAAAAGCTGGAATCTTACATCCAACATATACATACAATTAACTTTTAATATGGTGTAACGCACTCACCGATATTGTCTGTCTTATAGTCATGCTTGTATATAGGCACGGAGGCCATCTTGCGTTGTTCGCCCACCTCCTTGAGCCCTCGTTCCACATAGTTGCGGAAGAAGAATGAAGAGCCCTGCATGAACGTCCAGATGTCCACTTCGGGGTGACGTTCCTGGGATAGCGTTTTGCGTCTAGTTATAATTCTAAACCAGTGAAATGAATCGCAGAGCTAGCTGACCAGTTACACGCGCGAAACGGTTCACCGGCATTTACAAATGTCTCTTGTATGGAGTACAATATTTTCAAATGTTTAAAGCTCGCTTATGGATTTTCTACATTTTAAATAACGATACATCCACTAGCTAGCACTATGGGGATATTGAATGAGTTAACTGCACAGTGTATGAAACTCATTAAAGAGAAAACATGTATGCAAGAAAATCAAGAATAGGTTGTTGTATAGAGCACAATTTTTTTAATGTAATTAATCGACAATCAAGCTAAGGAGCCACCTGATGGTAAGTGGTAACCATCTAGTAACACCAGGCTTCACGGAAGTATTGCCGAGTGAAAGGAAGTGGGGGACCCGCATTATTACTGGCTGCGACCGAAGAATATATAACATGTCATGGTCGATTTTAGGTGGGTGGTAGCTAGCCAGTCGGTTAAATTACCCTACGACTATGCTAGTACCGTCGGGTTTAACTGGATGGTACCGAGCCAAGTTTAGTAGTTTAATTTAAATTATCACTTACTCGTAGATCATACAACTGTGACAACGCATCTCTATTGTGTTCCTTGGAACCGATTCGTTTCAGTATAAGAGATAGTTCTTCGTGTAAAGCTCTGGGCAACCTGCCGGCATTGAGGGCAGTGTTACCCACGCCTACGCCCACGCCGACGCCTATCCCACCTCCTATGTTCAAGCTGCCGTTCACATCCGTGGGAGTTTCTTTCTTCTCGTCCAGTTTTAATTGCTGTAATAAATATGTAATATATGGAAATTTTCTGCTAATATTTTTATTATAATTTAATGGTGTTAAGTTGTAATGATGTTACCAAAATGTTGAGCATAGAACGAAATAATGACAGAGTATGGTAAAATTCGTCTATTTCAAATCGAAGAATAATTACGAATTATGTCATGCTCAGTGTGAATTTCCACAGTTTACCGTGCCAGCTTGCCAGTTGAGACCCCTGTCCCCCAACAAGAACAAATCCTGGAATACTTCGAACATCACCCAGTCTTTTCGGGTTATCACAGTAAACAGTGTGGAATATTATCCACCGAGATAGTTTATACACCTATATCACTATCGCCCCCTGCAAGAACTCAGGGTAAACGACCACCAAACGGGAGTAGTTTTCAAGATGGTACAAAAGTACGGAGGTAAGTATCGTCCCTCTGTTTTTTGTGTCATATTTAAGGGCATGTTCAAAAATACCTACACAAAATCCCATCGATCGTTTAGTACCTTACCTCCTTGCACAGGTGTATTATTTACCTGCCGTAAGCCAGATAGAGTTTGGAGGGAAAATAGATTATACTTCCTCCTTATCAATGATCATTAACCCCAAGTTCGCGCAACAGGCGTAGACATCCACATTTTCAGAGTTTATATAATTTGCTTAGGTTTTTTTAACAGCTAATTATTATTTTTAACCGACTTCAATAAACGAGGTTTTAAATTCGTTTGTATTATTTTTTATGTTTGTTATTTCAGAACTCCGTTATTTAGTAGCCGATATGGAAAATTTCTTTTTGTTTCAAATGGTATAGTTCCCCTTGTGTCCCACTTAAATTTGAAGAAAGAATACTACCCCTGAGAGTGTTATATAGTAGAACAAACCAAGAAATACACCTTCTTCGAATTGAAGTCAGTTTTTTGCTTGTTTTTATTTTGTTTTTTAAACATTACATTCGACCATGAATGATCATATCCTTAAATAAGCCAAGTGTTCAACCAGCCACCCTACATGTGCGCATGATATAATATCCTCACATTTCTTATCACAATTGCAAATATTAATTTCATTAGTTATTTAGGTATTCTACTGTATCAGGAATGTAATGCATTAATTACAAATTTTTCAACAGGACCATAATAAAATTGGTTATAATCCATATCTAGTGATGTATTCTCAGTTACACTCGTACGTAACATTTACAGTGAACCCGTTACGTCAATTTCTTAGTCGAAACATTAATAAAAAACTGTTTTTCTCACCAACCCACATAATTATTAGCTCACCTTCAACACTTTATGCAAGTAAGGATAGAGATCGGATTCATTGACGTCCTGTATCTGTGTGAGATGGTTGGTGATGGAGGCGCCCTTGATCTTCACCAGCGTGTGCACCAGAGTCTTCACAGTCCTGTTGATACAGTTAATGATTATTGTACCACCAATGGCAAATCTGGCGTGTGGTATGACTATAAAATAAATAAACGCATACATGCTCTCACCCCCTAAGCACTAAGATTCGTTCTTTTGCCAGTGGCATGAACAACCATAAATAACACATCACATATATAAATAAATATACAAGATCCCCAACAACTATTGAATACATATCAAATGAGTAACTGTCATTAAAAGATGAAAGCTCAAACAAAAACTGTTGTTTTCCTTGTTTTGTACAAAATCTATACATATAATAATATTCTAACTGATCGCTTTCTGTACATGAACGATATATGAGAAAAAATATTATAAGGGGAATTTAATAACGCAATAGAACACAAAACAATGGTTTTTAGATTTTTTGTCTGTTTGTCTGTAAGTTTGTTCGCGCTAATATCAGAAACGGCTTAACCAGTTTCGTTCTGGTTTTCACTACTATATTGCAATAAGTATCACTTAATACTTAAAGATTATTTCATTGCAATCCGTCCATAACAAAAAAAATTATAAATTAATAAAGGGTGTCTCAGCGCCGATTTTAAACTTTGAATATTGATATAAAAAAAAATGTACTATATATATTTTAATTGTAGTAAATTATAGTGTATAAGTGCGAATTTCATTTACGGAATATTACGTCGTCAAGATGTTTTCCATCACGGCGAATGTACTCTTCAAAGCGGACTAATGAGTTTGCAGAAACACGCCGCAGGACGTCAGCTGATATGACCCTCACTTCTGTCGTTATTTTAGTCTTCAGCTGATCCAAATTCGTAAGAGGGGTATCAAAAACTCTTGCTTTGAGATAACCCCATAAAAAAAAGTCAGCTGGGGTTAAGTCGGGAGATCTGGGTGGCCACGATATGTCTCCATAGCGGCTTATGATTTTTTCCGGAAACAATGCTTTTAGTGAGTCCATGGAGACCCTAGCTGTGTGGGCTGTGGCCCCATCTTGCTGAAACCATACACCGGACTCATCAAAATCCCCTTCTTGCAGCTGCGGTACAAAAAAGTTATTAATCATGTCGATATACCGCTCGCTCGTCACTGTGACCGTTGCACCTCGATCATTCTCAAAGAAAAATGGCCCGATTATTTTCTTTGCCGATATTGCGCACCATACAGTAACTTTGGGGCTGTGTAATGCTTTCTGATGTTTGTTTTGGATTGCTGGATGACCAGTAACGGCAATTTTGGCGATTAACGCACCCTTCGAGGTGAAAGTGTGACTGATCGCTAAAATAAACATTGTCCATCCCATTTTCCTCTGAAAAAATCTCTAACATCTTCTGACAGTTAATTTTTCGCTTGTTATAGTCTTCTGGTTTGACTTTTTGGACTATTTCAATTTTATAGGGATGTAATTTTAAGTCTAAGGCTAAAATTCGTTGAATACTTGAACGATGGAGATCCAAAGAGGCAGCACGTTTTCTAACTGATCGTCGAGGGTGCTCCGCGACCGCAGCGGCGACGCGTTCGATGTTTTCAATCGATCGCACAGGTCTATTTCGCGGGTTTATTGAATGTTTCAGTAAACATTCTGTCGCTCTGAACTTTTCCACCCACGACTTAATTAACTGAATACTCGGGGCATCACTCAAACGGCGGATTTCATAGCGATTACAAAACTTGCGCTGTGCTTCCCTCAATGAAAACTTGTTGCAAAAGTACGCCCCTACTGCGTACGCGCGGTGCGCGCCGGGCCCCTGCGACATGGCGACTAAATAGACCGCACTCATCACCTACCTAAAGCGCTCCCCCCCCGCTAACCCCGCGGGTTGCCGATAAATTCGTTTTCAAAGTTTAAAATCGGCGTTGAGACACCCTTTATATGTATTTCTAATTCACAGAACGAGAAAAACCTTCTTAAGTTCTTCGAATCATGAAATTAGAATAAGAATTGAAATTGCCAGAAACACATTTCAGAACATGAGGAAACTATTGACTAACAGAAAAATTAGCTTAAAACTGCGGTAGAGACTAGTTAAATGTTATATACTTCCAATTCTTATGTATGGTTCCGAAAGTTGGACACTGAAAAAGAAATCAATTGATAAACTAAAGGCTTTTGAAATGTGGATCTACAAAAGAATGCTTAAAATTAAATGGAAAAGTAGAATATCGAATGTCAAAGTTTTAAAAATAATGAATAAAGATTTGGAAATTGTGAAAACCGTTAAGAAAAGAAACACAGTCAATTTTGGACATACATATATACAGGAACAATAAATATAACTTATTAAAATTAATAATTGAAGGCAAAATTAAAGGAAGTAGAGGTCCAGGTAGAAGAAGAATCTCATGGATTGGAAATATAAGGGACTAACTGCGGATTAAAAGCACAGATAAGCTAGTTCATATGACTGCTGATAAAGAGACTTATCGAGAAATGGTCGCCGACCTCCTTGATGGAGATGGCACGTGAAGAAGACTATTGATGCATAAACTTAGTTTAAATTACCTGTAAGGTGTGTCACTGATGTCAGGATTCTTTTTCCAGTAGCTGTTAGGGTAGGCCTTGTAAAATAAGTGTATCTTGTAGAGCACTTCGTCGTAGTCTATTGAATTGACGTCCCACGTGGAGATCATCTTCAGGGTCTTCCAGAAGCACTTCAGCAGTAGGTCCTGATACCGCGGGAACGCCGGATCAGTCTCTACTATAGACTCGTGGAGGAGGGACACTATAGCACTGTAGAAAATATTTAAAGTTAAATTTGGTTCTTAAACATTCCTTATGTACTGAAGTTTATATAAATACTAACTTTTATCCATTTCACGTCACAGATAATCGTAGTGGAGCCATGATTCAACAACACATTATCTCAATTTCAATCTTTAAATGGTAATTTTTGAGAAATACCAAAAGAATTCTAAGCAATTCAATCGAGTCGATTAAGTAATCTATTTCATGTTCTCAGAAGTAATTTCAAAAATTCATGAAGTTTTTTTCTATTTTATGCTTCTGCACGCACCAGCTCCAATTAGTTTAGAATTTTATTAAGTAGATTTAACTAAAATATGTTTCTATAATTTGAATATATCTTAATGATTTAATAAAAAAATTATTACTCCAGACGATAGAAACATATTCATTGTCATACGTGATGTTGCGAAAATCCACATTATTGTCCGTTTATGCATGCATACATGTATTGATAGAACTAGGACACCACTAAACGCGTACATACCAGAGCAAGGCGGTTCGCGGCGAGTGCTCCAGTACACGCACGCACACATTATTCAGTATCCGCACCAGCTTCTCCCCATCTGCGCCGGCTCCGCCGCCCGCCTGGCCCGCTGCGCCGCCGCCCAGCACAAGTAGCATCTCGCCTAGCAGTGAGCACAACGCTGCCTCGCTCACTTGCGAACCGCAGCCGGCGGATTCGTAGAACTACCGAAAAACACCATTTCAGTACGCCATATGTCGCTGGTAGATATTCGGCTCGAAGGACCAACATGTATGTACAAGCCAATTATGCGATTTGTGTCTATATTAATGAAAACAGGTCTGACACGGAAGAGGCCTTTAATTGCACAGAAAATACTTGGTCTACTAAATGATAAAACGCTGATCAGACAATGCTATGTAGATGTAAAAGTGGATTTTAAGTGCAATGGGTCCTCATGATTATTGGTATTCTACCGTCATTTTCAGTGCTCACGGCGAAATTGCAGTTTCGGGTACAAACTCTTAACAAATGACATTTGACAAACACAAATGATAGATGGAGCTTGTATAATTAATGTTTACTTTGTTTTCCGCTTTTAGTTCTGATTGACATAGACTAATGGCTGCTTTACATATCTGCACTATTTTAAAACTATGTCTTGTAATTATTAGATTTTCAAGATGTATTTGGTTTGTATGGCGCAGACCATATCTTTCGTTTTGAGAGCCCTAAAGTATTTCAGATTGTCCGTTTCATACCAAAAGAAGAGTACTATAAACAACAACATACCGTGGTCAGTGCCCCCGCGAGGTACTTATACGCTGGTAGTGCGTTTTGCGAATTAGTGTGAGTGGTCCGAAGCCGCCGCAGCTGCGTGGCCACTGCCATCAACAACCTGGTCTCGTGCGCCGCCAGCGCCGCGCCGCGACCTGACACCAGCGCGCCCGATATCAGTGACAGTGCTCGGACGGCAGCCTGTAATACAAACAACATAAATTATGCACACGGCTATACACACAATTCAATGGTAAATGGCATGTATCATATTGCCTCACTATTGTGGTCACGTCTCTTACAATGAGAACAGTTAAGATCATCATAGTCTTTAACACTGGCAAGGGGTGTCGGTTGACGGACTTTACACGTTTCACAGAAAAATCTCACATTCATGCAGGATAAGTTAAAACAATTTCTTAAAAGGTATTTATTTTCTTTGTACCATTTTGACATTTGTCTGTGGTAGATTGTGACTAATTCATTTGTAATTGAAAAAACTGACTTGCCGAGTACTGAGATTAAATTCATCATTCCCAAGATTTTGCTAAATAAATATAATGTCACATTAATTATTACTTACAAAATTAGATCTGTATAGATTACAAATATCCGCTACTGAAATGTACTGATTATACAGGTATATAAAAGGTACAACCGACGTGATGGTTAAGTCAATCCTACCTAAGGCTACTAAGGTAAATGGAACGATTATTTTAATCTATCCCATTGACAGGATAATATGACCAAGGGACAAATTTATATGTATGCACCAACTGATACAAAAACTGAACAATGGATGAGTCTATGATGAATGACCCCTCCTGTTGGGAGTCACTACGCTTTACTCGTGTATGGTGTTAGGGTTCTTTACCCATCTGGCTAATTACCACCCTCCTGTTAGAATCAGCCATGAAATGTTTTTACGTAATTCGATTGTAGTAGCCAGTCTACTTATTTCTGGGCTATTTGCATGACAAAATAATTTAATCATTATAATTACATTAAGATCTGGGCTCGATATGGAGTGTATGGTATCGGCCAGCTGCGAATCGTCGACAGAAGGCGGGTTGTGAACGTGCTGGTGTTGCGGCGCGACCAGCGGGTGAGGGGCAGTGTGGCGCGGCGGGGACATTGTTACCATGCTGTAAGAGATAGTGATAATAAAAATCAACATTTTTTTAAGTTATTAAAATATTGATATTTTCCTATTATACACAAAATTATAAATTAATACTTATTTCAAATTATACAATTTTATTAATTCTATTTTTCTGTAGTTTTTGGAATATCATTAAAAAATTTCAATAATAGAGCAACATTACTCGCGTACGATTCAAAACGAATAAATAATTTTAATAAAAATGCCACTAGTTCAGTTTTGACGGTCGATTATATAACCGGCCGCGCAGCAACAAGCAAATACCAAATAAGCACGCTGCTGGAATCTCGATACTCGCACGCATATTGTCAGTTGTATTTAAGAGAGAGAGAGATAGTCGGATGGAGGTGGCATAACGCTTTTTCCCCTACGTAATAATTTCCACCAGTTAGCTCCTACCGCAATTTGCATTAAGAAACTTCGTTATGATTGCAAGAAAACTTGCAGCATTTGAGAACACATAATTGTGTATCGAAGACACACCCGCGAGTTGGTTATTACCAAGTTATTACTGAAGCTACTGCTGTTGGCTTCGGAATTTATACGACGGCAACTGAAGTCCAACAGCAATGCTGCCTGTTGCTGCATGCCGCTTCGCGCGGTACCACCCCTTAATAGCCCAAGAAGAAATCTCGGTGAGTAACACAAATTCAATCAAACCTGTGCATGCATCTGATTTTAAATGATATCGGTCTCCCCCAAAGAAACAGTCCGCTTTATCGCAGGGTGCTTTTGACTAGCAACTAAAGCAAGAAATACGTTCAGTTCAACAATTTATTAATTACGTGGTGTTCTCATCAACATATTTATTTTTATGTCATTTATCTTTTGAATCACTTATGTGATTTAACAATTATTTTACAGATGAAATTAAACTACTTAATCAATATTGCAAAAATAGAATATGTTTAGTTTTTAAACAACAATATAATAAGTGAGTTTAAATACACCAAAAGTTAACCAGTCGAGACCCGAGCAGAAAAAAGTAAAAAAATATGAAGAAATTCATATAATAGTTACTGCA
The DNA here is from genome assembly GCA_003671415.1 of Megathymus violae. Classification (NCBI taxonomy): domain Eukaryota; kingdom Metazoa; phylum Arthropoda; class Insecta; order Lepidoptera; family Hesperiidae; genus Megathymus; species Megathymus violae. Next base: position 5,911,981 of record PDGT01000012.1, on the reverse strand, counting down.
ATAACTGTCATTAACAATTTTTTTAAATATAATTGAAATGAAAATATTCGTCGAGAAGGTAGATACAAAAAATTACACCGAAAACCAAAGAAAAAGACCGCACGCAGCTTACACAGTGATATATATAAACAATAGTCACCGGTTTTCAGTGCGAATCCTTTAATATCACAATTCACACAATTCAGGACGGTACCATTTTGATATGTGAACATTGAACATCCATTTGTACGAAAACATCTCTGGCCCGACCAGGAATCTAACCCAAGACCCTTCGCTCAGCATACACAATCACTAACAACTGGTCTACAGATTTATATCATATGATACGTTTGCTCTTATTATATTATATAGATATCGTACAGTCCATTTATCCAACTTCAACGTTACCTTGCTCGCACGGGTGCCGTGACAGCTCTGATAGTGGACGCGGGCACCGGCTCGTCCAGAAACTTGAGGTCGAGCTCGGGCAGGTCAGGTTGTCTCAGCACGGGTACGGCCGCATCCAGTTTGGCTATCAGCTCCGGATCTAATCCGAACGGGCCCGTTATAACTTTCGGTTCCGCTGGGGCTCTGTCGAATCAAAAAACGTACACGTAAACGATCTATATTATATCAATAAACAAAGACAACCACTAGGCATACATTGCTTATATTAACAATGATTTTAAATATACAATGCCATTAAAAAGTCGATTGTAGTTTTAATTTGATTTATTCATCTTAGAAGCAAATTTACACCAAATAAAGCCAACATAGAAATATACTTACGGTTGCACCGGGGGTGGCGGCTGCTCTTCCATCTCCTCCTCTTCGTAGTCGCAGGCGGGCACAGTGTCCACCGATATGACGCGTCTCGGAGTTTCATGTTCCTACCGAACAACCGATTAGTGGATTAAAGATTTATAGTACTTTGGGATATAAGGAACTCCACCTATCGTCAAGTCATATCCAACCTCCCGTGCTCGCGGTGTGCTCTGCTGGACAACGGACGAGGCTATAGCGATCGGTCCCTCTTGATAAAAGGTCGCTGGGATTTGTGCCACTCAGTTTAATTCTGCCTAATTACTTGCATGGCCAGCTACTGAGGGTTAGAATCAAAAGTGAAATATTCTTTACGTGTTGCAGCAAGCGAGGAGTTCCTCGTTCCTGTGTTGGCCAATTACACGTCGGTGATACCTTTGGTGTTGCATGGGCAGCGTTTGTCGGTTATTATCATATAATAAAATTAAATATGACACTAGCGTTCTTGCTTTTATTTCACACAAATCAGCGATCGCTTTGCTCTTTCCGTTGTAAAACCGCTACTACTTATATTGTGCCCTGAGATCGGGATAATTTAAACAACGTAACACAACACATAATACACAATTTTTTTAAATAATCGTTTTGTCTATGCCAATAATAAAACTGTAACGGGTTCAAATCTGTGCATAGAATATATTTTCTTTTTGTTCTATGTCTGTCTGTCTGACCACGTATCACACTAAAACGATTAAACTGATTTAGATGGTACTTGGCTTTTTAGTGGCTTATATAATGGGTCGTGGTATTTTTAAACGTAAGGTGAAGGTTGTCTGAAGCGAAGTGAGTGCGGACTATTAGTGTATGTATTTTGCAATCTCCGATAGAATAGACACATATTAAAAAAAATAATTAAAGGTCAATATTAAGACGTTTATTTTGTACCTTTACCAGATACAATATAAGACTTTTACTATTTCCAATTTTACTACGGCGTACCTAATATTGACAGTATAATCTCATTGTTATATTTATACTTACAAAATGTTTCTTCTTGCCACTTAAATATCTATAGCCAAATCGCACTTTATATGCACTTATCATGGTATAATCACAAGAAATATATAAGTTTATTCTGGTTTCAGTTACTAGTTTAAAATTCAAAACATCACAACCAACAAATTAATGAAAATAAACAGATTAATAAATACATTTATACAGATAAGTTTAAAATTATCAAATAGAAGAAAAATCAGGTACAAAAATTATTTTCTAATAATTTCAGCACGGCATTAGATCAAAGGTTAATCAAAATTATTATTTTGTATATCTTATCTACAATTGCACAGTCATTTTGATACAACCGAGGTCATATCGATCATATAATTTTATCTAAGATACCAACCGATCGGTAAGTATCAGCGACTTCCGTTTCATTCAATTATTTCAGTAATCGACACTAATAATTTACACTTCTTAAAAGATACACGCGAAAGGGAGTTGACAAGTTACGCACTTTAATTGGAAATTAGTTTTGTTTTTATTCAGGAAAAAACGCACAACAGTAATTCATGTTGATTTAACGCAACATATGGCGTAACTATCTCCTGAATTATAAAGTTAGTACAGAGGCATCATCACAACAATTTTGGTATTTCTCATTATTCTACTCAACAAAATTATTTAACATAACCGCAAGTCAAGTTCGAATTGGACTCGCGTGTAGTAAGGGACCATAATGTATACTTGTATCCAGGAATATTCTCCGTTTGATTTCAAAATTTCATAAGTAAAGATTGTCGTATACATTTCATATTTTTCATACTTTAAAGCATTTATCACCCATTAGCGTTAAACAATCTGGTGGGACACTCTAAGAAAAATACAGACGGACACGCGACTAATTTTAAAAATGCAGTTTATTCAAAGTACGGAACACTAAAAAAAATCAACGCCAAGTCTGCCAACCGACGCCTGGTTTGGTGGGTTATGATCTTAACCCCTCTTATTCATAAATTCAGAGCCTCGAGTGGGACAGTAACGGCGCTCACCTCTGGCGGGGGTTGCACGGGCCGCCCGCTCGCCGAGAGCGGTACGAGCGGCGCGCGCCGGCGGCTCTTCCCCGCGCGCTTGATTCGCTCCTCCAGTAGCGACAGGTCCTTGTCCGATATCTGGCGACATTCACAACAATTTTATCGCTGTCACATAAAACAACCGCACGGTAAGCTACGTACGGACGAACGGAGCCGACCTCACCTAACGGATGCGACCTTAAGTGTCGACTGGCGAGCACGTCCGCAAATCGCTTTCAAAACATCCGGACCGACTGAGATTTTTATAAATACCCTCAAAACATACTGCAAATCAGCGAATGCGTAAACAATAACTGCTACTAATATAATTATGATTAAAATATGAACTATTTAATGATCTACGTTACACTAGATTATTTTAGTTTGTCGATAATTTGCGAGTAAGTCCACCGGTTGGTGTCGGTTCGTTGACCTTAATGGAAACAGCTCACTCGCTGTTGCTTACATGGCGGCTAGCATTATTTTAGCATTTGTAACAGTTAAAGGAATCATTGTTCGAACGGTATGATTTAAACGAATCTGATTCGACTGGTATAGGGTCCATACTATAATGCAATCAGGAGAATTTCCCGTTTCCTTTGAAAATTTAAATACTTTAGGAATAAACCTCACCTGTCCGATCATCTTGTAAACCTTCTCCCCGTCAAGGAAGTACATCGTGGCGACACAGTTGAGCGCGGCCGAGCGCACCGCGTTGTCTCTGTCGCCGATGTGCCGCGCCAGCTCGCGGAGGGCCATCGCCGTGCCACTACCGCCCACTACTGCCGAGCCGTACGTCTCCAACAGGTGATTGATGCACTCCAGGCACTCTGTGGGATTAATATGTGATAATATATATGTACATTCATACATACATACATACATACATATATATTAAATCTTTTAAGACTGCGTCCTGTCCGAACGTTGAAAAATATCAAACAATTTCTCGGACCCCGATCGCCGCGGCAGTTACATATATGTCCACATAATAATATTAATAAAAATCGGTCTAACCGTTTAGAATGAATTTAGTGACATGCAAAGGATAATAATAGAAATGTCTGAAATATTACTAATAATAATTAAATTTCAAGAAGCCACTCGCTTCGTGACCGAATTGGCAGTCACGATGGTGGGCGCACTCCAAGTTAACTAAAGAACAACAACTCTCTAGCAGTGTTAAATCAATCAACGACATTACTAAACCTTTACAATCCAACATACATATAGGGCAAGTATGCCAGTCACCCACTTATTGTTGTTGTCTGATAAGTGGCAAAAATATACTGTTGTAATCTCTTCTACTTCTCTTATTAATTAGATCAACTTTAAGATATTTCTCACTTATGCAACCAAGTAAAATGACTTTATATTATAGTCTTTCTTAATCTGTTAAGTATTTTTGAAATTACATGTAAATTATGTAGTATATAACTCTGTAATGGTAATAGGTACTACTCCTGTCTGAAAAAAATATATCTACCTGTATAAATATACTACATATATAGTTTGTCAAAACTGCAGTAATTATTAAACAGGAGCGCGCGGCGCATTGCAATATTAGACGAATGTCTATACACCAATAACATTAATTGTGCAACATTAAACATTTATGTTGTGAGATAGTTGTAGCTATAACATTAACATTAATACTACATTGTGTTATGAAGTGTTTTCTCAATACAGAATAAAAATGTTTTATTGCATTCTTCGTTCATTATTTAATCAAACATTTTCTATTTAATTAAATATATATTCTGCTACATAATCATAATTATAATATACCTGCTCGTTGTCTCGCATTCTTCGATTTGAGCCCCTCCATCAGATAACCAAACAGCTTCGTGACAGAATACACGACGCATATTTGCTTGAACAGAGATTTAACCCCATTTCTGACTGTATCTTTAGGGTCTCCAACCTACAAAATAAGACACGAGGACAGGAACATTTATTTACAATGGAACTTTTACCTGATTTTGAATTTGGTTAATATTAAAAAAAACCAGGTCTTCCAGACAACCTAAATATTATAGATTAAGGAGAGATCACTCTTCAATTTATCAGTGCTTCAATGTATTTCATAATATTTAAATATACATATTATAATGAGTAAATAAATCTATTACTCTAAGTAAATTTATTTATGAGTTGACTTTGATACACAATTATTTAGAAAAGTAACACATAATTAAAGCTACTTACTTTAAGCACGAGATAAGGTATAAAGCAGTTGGCCTCATACTCCGCCATGGTGTAGTCGGCGTCTATGAGGTACTGGAACACCAAGCTAAGGTACTCCAGTCCCTTGAGGATGACCGAGGGGTTGGTGTCAAAGAACCGTAGTGTTATCCACTTCAGCACCAGGTCCAGGTTGGCCATGAGAGATGTGCCATTCTCGTGCAGGTCCTCTGAGAGAGATTCTATTGCTTTGAGATGATATCTGTAAAAAAAAAAAATTTCTAGAGTTACGTTATCAATTTGTTAGATTTCTATTTCATAGTTACTCTCTATGCCGATCGAAAGGACAAGGATCTAATTACTGACCATTAATATTTTTCTTATTTTATTCAGCTGCCATATTTATGCTGGATTAGCTTTTCACACAGCATAAATCGCATCAAAATCAAATCAGTCGATTTTGAGTGATATTCGACAAACAGGGTATAAATAAAAATATTTTTGACTTATAAAAATTTCTTTATAATTTATTATGTATGTAACAAACACAACTTAATTACCACAATTTATTGTAATGCCTAATTATACATATAAAGGTGTTGTTTTAACAATGCGTACATTACCTGAAATCGCTGTGGAACATATTGGCGACTAGTTGCTTGTTGAATCCAGCGCCTGTCATCTGGTCCTTCAGTAACTCGAAGAACTCTTCACGGGGAGTTGTGAAGTTCCACTTTAGAACTGTAGACGGGAGAAACAATTTTAATTGTTGCTAAGTAACTAATACTTAACTGAAATAACTATTATCCCGCCACCATATTCTACCAACATCGTATACTTACGTAATACCCACGTAGGTTAGGCCCTACGATAAGCTGGATCTTTGACAGCTTCACCAACACCCCGGTTAAAACTGATTGAAAAGCGTACTTTGATTTCGCTTCATAGTCAAGATTGTACTCTCATATAACATACACACTGGTATCCGCCTGGGTTTAGATTAATTTAAGTTTTAAATAGCAGTCGCTGATCCCGCTCAGAAGACATAGGATGGCCAAAATTTCGAGTAGACTTTTTTATTAAGGGAGAGCAGTTCGTACCTTATAATGGCCTCCTAATTTATAATGCTAACCTTTAAGCTTTTGCTCATCGATGATGCGCTGATTTTTAGCGTTGTTATTTGGCAACAGCGGGGAGAAGTCTTCGTCGTCCTTCTTGCCGCGGCTGGAAGCCGACGCTTGTTTTGCGGGACCCTGTAACATTAGTTGTAGAACTGCTAGTAGAACGTAACGAGACAGTCAATATCACGAACAGTTTGTCATTGTGGTGGCTCCTTTTAGAATCAAACCGTAATAAGTTTTTTTTTATTTCAGTGTCATTAACCGTGACCTACAACAAATCATGCGTCCCCTCTCCCGGCAATGTTGCATATGTGTCTGTCGTTCGTAACTATAAAAAAAATTCATACGACCAGCATGGTATTTTATATTTATAATAAAAACCCAGCCATTTCTCTGATTGTTACACTCACAGCACAAGTGACCTGCCTTAACTTGCTGAGTTTTAAACAATTTTACGAAACAAATGAACTCACCTTAGCTTTACCCGGTTGTCCCTTCTTTTCAGCCTCCTTTTTGACAGCACCAGCAGATTTGACTCCCCTCGATTCCTCCTTCTTGCTCTTAATGGGTAACGGCTGAACAGGAAGGTTTGGACGAGCTTTGTCCAACGCTGCTTGGACCACAGCTTTGGAACCTGGCTGCAAAGCAAATATTTTTGTGATAATTTATTTTTTATTACAATAGTTTAGACTATAATTCTTATATTGCGTATTGAACTTTCTCGTTTTGCCCGTTTTAATGAGATGGCATGGCTAAAAACCGTAACTTTTAATTATAATACAAAAAATCGCGATACATCACATACGGTGAATTATCACCGCCGCCCATAGACATAAAAGTAACACCGGGGACATAATAAGAAATATCTAAGCATTCTCCTATATTTTCTATTAGTCAGAAGTTTGCTAATGTTCACTTGCCCAGTGTGGCTGACTAAGGCCTTAATTTCGCTTATTATGAGACTCTTATAATGAGAGAGATTCCCCTAGCTCAATAATGGGACAGTTATGGATTGTAATGTTGATGGAAGGTGATGAATGTCTTGTGTTAAACGTGAACAACTTATGGTCTGTAATGGACCACTGGCAACAGTGAATACCTTGAGCTTGTCCATCTGCTTGTGCATGGCTTCGTACCCAAGATGCAACATAAAGGGCAGAACGCAGTCGGCGGAGGCCTTCCTCACGTCAGCGGCACGGTCCTCCAAGCAAGCGAACAGTATTGGCACGCATATAGAGAGCTCCTCGCGGGAAAACGATTTCGGTGGTACTATGGATATAAATAAATTTGCATTTGATATTGTTGGAACTACAATGCAGCACATACGAAGAAACTATATGTATCGTCGCTGGATTATCACACTTTACGCAATCGTTTCTTGTTATGTTAATTGAATAATAAACGATTTATAAATATTGATTTAAAGTCTTCGAAGCCTGGTGAAATCTGTTTAAATCGGAAAATAAGAAATAATATTGTTGCGGACGGCGAAGCATAGATTTAATATTAATAGATATAAGAAACATTTTGTAATTCGACCAGATTATTGCACAATATTTACAAGTTACAACAAGTTAATAAGTACAAACACGTGTAAGAAAAGTTAGAGAGGGACAGGGTTATATGTATGAATAAAACAACACTATACACGTGAGACAGACCTAGAATCGAGCTCATTATACTAGCCACTAAGTTAGCCCGAAGGATTTGTATACAACCACGGTGATTTATTTGTAAATTTTTGTTCCAATTGGCAATAAATGAGTTGAGCTATCTTAGCAAGAAACCTTTTATTTTGGAACACAGCCCATTGCTCTGCTACAAATATAATAAATAATTTTATGATTTTTTTGCTGTCAATACCAATATAGAAGACATCTGTTTAGCTGAAGATGTCTAAAAGTGTAATAATAATGTATAATATATAGAATTTAAGTTTATTCCAATTTTTACAAACATTGTTACTACACTACCCATAATTTACCTTATAATTTTGTTACGAGGATAACCGTAGCTATACTGCAATGTCAAACGAAGTCAAGTTTATTTCAAAGATATTATAGACATTGGACCATTGTGTACCCATATTTGTATATCGTATCATATTGATTATCATTATAGCTCTACTGACAACTATCACCCGCACCATGCGTAGTATAGTATACGAAAGTATCCACTACCCACCGTCAGGTAGCCGTTCGGCGAGCCACAGCAGGAGGGCGGCGCGTAGGGTAGGGGAACCACCGCGCAGCGCGTCGTGCACCATTTCCCCCTCCAGCGCCACGCCCGCGCCGCCCGCCGCGCTGCACCAAGCCGCGCAACACGCCGCGGCCGCAGTGCGCACCCACTGCTTACTATCGCCGAACGCTGAACATAACACACGCCGGTGGTCGAATAGTAGAAGGTAACCAAATTCATTTTTTTATAATATATACATTAACATATATCAATGGCACAATATACATGAATAAATAAAAGTTCACGCAATCACACGTCCAGTAGACTAACATCACATCCCTTTACATAGTTTACATCATAATGTCGCTCTTTTCTAACTGTATTACGTGTCTGAAGCTTGTTCCAGCAAAATAATGTAACCTAACTTAACATTTGTACAATACATCTCCAAAAACGTCTGGGCAGATCAATCATTCGTTGCGTGCGGGGTGAGAAGTGTTCCTAGAACTATAACAACTGTTGGATTCGAACATTGGAGAACCGAAATATTACCCACACCATTGCATGTAAGTATTTATTTCGCATCATGTATTAACCCTATTGATATTGCGAACATCAAAATCGAAAGACCACCGAGTTATTAAATTGTCAAATGTACCCTTCTACCCTCATTCTAGATCAACAACAACCACAAATGTTATTATCTCACTGACCCTGAAAGAAGGCCGGGAAGAAAGTCCGCACATGCTGCTTGCAACGCGGTCCCATGGCGGTAGCGAGCTGCTCGCAGATCTGCAGCGCGCTCTGCGCCAGCTTTGAGTTGGAGTCGAGCAGACGCGCCACAAGCGCCGCGGGCAGCTCGCCGAGCGACGACTTGATCGGCGATGACGTCGTTATTATCGCCTTCACCTTGTCTAACGCTTCGTTGCGCACCTGTGAATAACCGTAATGCTAGCGGATCAGTAAAATAAATAATAACTAAACGTTCCCGCACTCACATCTCTGCATTACCATTCCCTATGTTGCGGGTGGCATGGACGTACAAAAATATGACATCACGAGCACCAATGACCGGAGAAACATTTATACCCTTGATACCGTTATATTCATGTTTAAACGCAAAAATACCATTTGTTGCTTTTTTAAGTATTTAACTATTACAATTAGTATACACTACAAACCTGTCAACGCTTCGTTTTAATAAACGTACGCGTTACATTCAGAAATAGAACCGAAGTTATTGTTTATTTTTATTGGGGATTTAATATGGTTTTCGTTGGTCCCATTTCATTGTTTTTCTCTTTCACAATGTAATGGTTTAAAGGAGATTTGCAGACTTCACAAACCTTTGAAAACATTATGGAGAATTCTCAGGTATGTAGGTTTCCCAACGATGTTGTACTTCACCGAAACAAGTGATGATTAATTTGTAATTAGAGGTTCGTGCATGATTCTAATTAGTCTCCGGTGCGAGAGGCCGACGCTGAAACCACTAGGCTACCAACCAGTGTTTGTCATAACGACGTCGGCTCACCTTCCAGTTCTTGTCGTTCATTTCCCCGACGAGCGTGTCGGTGATGAGCGGCGCGATGTCAGTCCGGGGCCTGGAGTCATCAACCACAGGGGTCTCCTCTTCCACCGCTTCGTCGATATCCTCCGCCTCGTCACGCATCGATCCTTTGCTCGCTGACTGCAAATATGAACAATGATTTTGTGAGGAATATAATGTAAACAAAGTACTTTGGTTGTTTGCCTACCAGGTTTAATTATATATTTAAAATTCGGCTTCTGTTTTGTAAATATTCTAAAATGAAATCATGATATCAATTATGAATTATTATTATCCTATTTATTAATAATTTTAGTATATGAATATTGTTGATTTCCAAGCCGTGGTCTACTTAAACTATAACTGGTAATATAAATAAATACGTAAGTATCTTAATGTTTTTATTTTTTTTATATTCCCTATGAACTGAAAAGTTTTGCCCGCCATTTATCCATCAAAGACTACACCGTTGCCCAATTGGTAGCAATTCTGCGTGCCGAGCTGAGGGTCCCAGATTTGATTACCGGCCGAAGCAGATAGGTATATGACAGATAAATGTTTGCGCTCATGTTATGAATGTTTTGAAGTCTTATTTATGCACGTCTATGTCATCTGCAACACAGGGAATCCTAGTGCAGAGGTGAGTTTATGAACGGTAATTTATTTCATTGAATATTAAAATTCTACTTCAGTGTAGAATATATATCAGCAATACAAGCTCAAACAAGTTTCAAACGTCATACCTTACTGACTCGCCCCAACTGTCGCGTTGGCGTCGGCGGCGAGCTGTTAGCGTGTTTATCAAGCTCCAAACTGATCAGCTGCTTAGTAGCCGCCTTCTCGCTATCGAAGTGGTTGATGAGCGACGGCCCCACATACAGCGACAGGATACCGAGGAAGTTGACAGTGGACGTCCGCACGTTGGGGTTCGTGGCTGATAGCGCCTTCTTCGAATGAACCACTATTGATTTCACGTTCATTCTGTAACATGTCATATACATTATATTAATGTCAAACAGTATATTATAATAGGTTTATTAATATATTAGCGGACCGTGCCGACTTCGTTCCGGTTGCAAAATTAGTTATACACTACCGGTCAAAAGTTTGAGACCACTATAAAAAAAATTAAGAAAACAAATAAAAGTCAACATATTTAAATCATTATGAAATACAGTTTTTATTTCCATGTTATACACAATATTTAAAATTAAAAAATTACGAATATAAAAGATAATACTAAATTACTAAAGAAAATACAAACAAGAGAGTTTACACAGACTTTTCATCAAAATATCCTCCTTTGCATTTTATTATTTGTTTTACCAATCTTAGCATGCGAGCAATTAACTTATTTATTGTATCTTGCGAGATATTCTTCCAGCTGTCTTCTAAGGCATTCCACATGGCCTGCTGTGAAGAAGGACATTGTTCCCGAACGTTTAGTTCTTCCCACAAAAGCTCTATGGGGTTAAGATCGGGACTTTGGGGTGGCCATGTCATGTTTTCCAACACTTTTTCTGACTGTTTCTCGTCTAAATAGCCCCTACATAATTTTGAACTATGCTTTGGATCATTATCTAGTTGGAAAATAAATCCTTTGCCGATTAACTTTAGTCCGGAGGGAATAGCATTTTTCTCCAAAATTACTTTATACTCCTCCTTTTTCATAATTCCTTTAATTTGGACCAGATTTCCAGTCCCATAGCCTGAGAAACAACCCCAGACCATAACAGATCCGCCACCATGCTTGACAGTCGGGACTACACACTGTGGCATCATCTTTTCTTCGGCGGAACGTCGAACGAAAATTCTTCTTTTTGAACCAAATATTTCAAATTTAGATTCGTCACTCCAAAGTACTTTTTTGAAATCTTCTTCGGTCCAGTCTCGATGGGCTAGGGCCCACTGCAACCGTTTTTTCTTATTCTGCGGTTTTAGAAGAGGTTTTCGAACAGCAACGCGACCATACAACTTGGCGTCTCGCAATCGTCTTTTCACTGTAGACACTGACACAGGTTTTTCCCGAGATTTGTTGACTTCAACGCGGATTTCTGGGGCTGTTAGGCGTCTGTTTCGCTTGCTGGTTACCACAATAAATTTGTCTTCACTAGAAGTCGTAGCTCTTGGTCTCCTGGAGCGCGGACGATCTGGATTACTGCCAGTTTGTTTGTACCGCACAATAGTGCGATGAACACAAGTCTTTGATAACTTGAATTGAGATGCAATCTCACGTTCAGATTTGCCTTCATTATGGAGAACAACGATGGCAGATCGCATTTCGATACTAATTTCGCAAACTTTTCCCATTTTAGAGACGTCTTGACTGTAGGAATCACAAAATCAGACTAACAGTGGATATTCGTAGATAACCATGAAAATATCGGGTTAAACTAAACTTAAAAACATATTTTAAAAATATAGAACAATCGCATTGTAAGATGATGTAAGAAAAAACGAAGTGTCAGCTGCGGTAATGAGGTAATAAAATTTTTACAATCGATTATCCGACTAGCTCTTCTTCGGCTCACATTGCAGTTTGGAAACAATGCTGGTTTATGGCCCTTTCCTTGGCTTATATACAAAAGAATTAGCTTTTAGGCAATCTTTAAAAACAATAGAATATGCAGGTGTGCAGATTACTTTTTATCACCAATATTTTAAGAATATTTACTAATAACAAAAATCTTTTATTAGTGGTCTCAAACTTTTGACCGGTAATGTACATATGTACAACACATACGATAAATGATATATATCCTATCCGGATTCGGCCTATTCGAATAAAACAAAATGTACATCACAACTTTGAGTTATAAGGGAGCTTATTTTTAATGCATGAATGGTGAAAATTTATCGACACTCAAACTATTATTTAACGAATAAATGTTCACAGGGGCACTTATAATGTTGACGAGCGAGCAACATTACAGAGCGCCACCGTGTTTGTTGTAGCACAACTTATCGGATAACACCAATAATAAAATAAATAATGGTGATCCGCGGTAGTTGTGCAATTTTACACGCAATATCTATCAACAGTTACGAAAACACACTTAACCGTTTGCACGTTAACTCTACACTTAAATGTTCTTTAATGTCATTGGATTACATAAAAAACACAATATTTTTACATACTGGTTACTGAGAGGAAGGATGGCGTTATTCTTGTGTTATCCAGTTCTCTAATGTGATTCAAATTTACTTAACGATAACACTCGGGTCCGATGGCGAAGCGTGTCCTTCAAAGCACGGAAGCACTCATGAAATTTAAGACTAGCCGTCACCGATCCTAATTATCGAAAGCATTCATGTTGTTTAAATTAATCACTTCTGATTTCGAGTAGACGTTGCAAACTACTTGTCAGTGGAGGGGCATAACTAATTTATCGATCTACCAGCAGCCCACCCCGGCTTCGCACGGGTGTAGTTTATCAATAGTTTCCGCAGCGTATGCGATAAAAGAAATTTTTAAGCAATTTTTTTTTACCTCTTGGTTCACGTTACTAAATTTTTAACAAGAATCCCTTACTTTTTCTAGTAATAAATATAGCCTATGTTACTCAGGGATAATGTAGCATTCTAATGGTGAAAGAATTCAGTGATTTTTGAGTTTATTCGTTACAAACATACAAAGATTTCCTCTTTATAATATTAGTATAGATATAATTGACACTAAAATAAGTCCAGACATAAATTCGACGTTTAAGAATTATTCTTTGTGCCACGACTTGGACCGCAATTAATGAGCTCTGTGCATTTCCAATCTAAAACGATTATCGATAATAAAAGCAAAATTCAATCAGTTTATTAATCTCACTCACGTAAAGCCAAACTCCTTGATAGCGACGGACATCCAATTGAACATTTCCGACTGAACCTTGGGGTTCTTTTGGGAGTCCATGGCGAACGTGAGGCCTTCGTTCAACACATGTTCGAGCCCGCACGCGTCGGCCAGCGCCGTGAGACAGTCCGCCGATATGTTGGAACACGACGCCTCCCCGAGCTTGGTCACCACGTCTTGGATCACGAAATCTGCCGCTGTGCTGTTGGTTGTCAAGAAACCATTAAACAAATGTACGATGTATACTTATGCAAATGTTTTAGAGCCGCTCCAATCTTTAAATCCTTTCATTCAGGATGGTGCCCACATTTCGAAATAGAGAGCAGCGATCAACTGTGTTTATAACATTATAGACTAGCGTTATAAACGTTAAAAGATACTTTGATAATTTTATTAAGAATAGGGATATTCATTACTAGGAATATGGCTTATCTAATTGTACCAATTTTCAGATTTAGTAAAACTGGTGACGGCGAAAACATTGTTATGAAGAAATATAATTACAAACTAGATTATTACTTTAAAGACAAGATTGCTTGTAAATGAGTTTAATATATAGCCCTAAGTAGTTGTAAGTTTTGTCCATAACTGTGAGTAGGAAAAAATCACTTGCTAGTTTCTTGTCACCTATTCTTGCGTGATCACTCACTCATAGGGTTTGTTCTATTGATGGCGTAATTTTGACTTTCGAAATGTTTGTAAAAACCAACTTCGAATAAAATTTCATTTCGAATGTCCGTTCGTCGACTTTACGAAAGAATTTATTACCCTGTTATCTAACTAATAATTAGTCTTCTTAAAAACTGTAACTTACGTGGAAACGGGAAAGTTTTCAGTGATATATTTACAAGCGTCCAGTCTGGCCTTGAGCACTTGTACGTTCGTGTCCTTGAGGCCGGGCTTCTTGTTGAGCACCCTGTACAGCACTTGCGCCGATGTGTCCGCGGTCGTGAGGCCCTGGACCGTCGAATGGAACGACTGCACGGCTGACAGCCGGCTCTTCCAGTTGCTGTCGGTGAGACCTGTAAGGACGAGACGAGTAGCTAGAGAAAAGTGTATTTAAAAAGCTAGCCAATCATTTGGGATCTTCGTGAGTTAAAATGGAGTTGAAACTTTGCACATGTACACCACTGTACGTTTGCTTATGAGACCTTCAAGGACTTAAAAGTGTTAGGAAAACCAACATACAAACCTTGCCGATCGATTTGGGTCTTCTGAACGTTCATAATGAAACTTCGGCATTTACGCCACTGGGTTTGTCTCTGTCCGCTCCGCGGACTATAAATTGCACGCTTAACAGCGCGCATGAATGCGTACAAAACAGTCATACATAGAGAATTATAGTATTTCTTTTTTATGTAAAATGCGGACAAACAGGCATACGGTCCACCTGGTGGTAAATGGTCACCGTCGTCTATGGATACGTGCAGCATCCAAGGAACTGCAAATGGGTTGCCGGCCTTGAAGAACTCGATAGACACTCTTTTTGAAGAACTCCATATTATAACGCAAAGGTAATGCATCTGGTGGAAGGTTGGATTTAGAAGTTGTCAATATTTGACTTATCCAAAATCATTACAAGAGCAAAATCCATGAGTCACGATGACAATTTATTCCGGTAGCTCATCTGCGTGTTTGTCAATTATAGACAAAAAAACTAAAGAGTAAAGATCGCTGACAGATTGGACTACCAAATGTAGCATACCCATCATTATACATATAAATTCTATGACTCTCACCATTGACCACATCGGCCGCGAACAGAGTCTCGGCTTGTATGTCGACTTCCTCCTGTGAAAGCTCCTGTTCCCTCGGCGGGCTCGGTTGGGCCCGACCGGTGGCTTTCTTAGCTCCACCTACTATCTTCTTTGCAGCTGCAAATAGAACAGGTTTGGTTTGAAGCAACATACCGACACGTAGACGTCAAATAGTTATTTCTTCGTTGTTGTTATTGGAAACGAAGCAGCGGTACAAAAAGGTGAAATCTAAATAGCATCCTTGTTCTTAGGGTATATACGGGACGCGCTGTGAAAATTCATAAGTAAAGATAATTTTTTATAAGGCTATAAAAAAAAAATAATAAACAAAAATTATGCGTACCATATAATTTTGTTCCAAAGATTCTTATAAATCAAACATAACTAACCGGAAGGTGGTCTCTTGACAGGTTTCGGTTGCGCGGAGCCGGCGGAGGGCTTGCCGTCGCCCTTCGCCGCCGCCGTGGTGGCCTTCGCTTTACCCTCCTTCTTCGGAGCAGATACCTTCACTTGGATAACGGCCTGGACAAGAACAAATATTGAATGTTGCTTAATTTGATCTTTCAAAAAAAAGAATTATAATGCGTTAATGATTTCTGTGTCAATATGCAACATATCTTATTCGAAAGAATAAATCTGTGACAAAACACAGAGTGCAATAAAAACCCAAATTTTTTGGTGTAATTATCAATAAAAGGTATAAGTAACTTTTAAAATTACGGACAATATATATACGATACGATATGATGATAATATGTATTAAGTTGGAGAGTCAATTGACAAAGAAGATTCACCGTCCTCTTTTTGGCAGATAAGTGGATCGGTAAAGGTCTCGTGCAGCGAATATACCTACTTTGAATACCAATACATTGTCCATTACAAGCAATCATTCGTAGGTTCGGTTGCCATGACAACGTTTCACGCGTACCTTATCAGCGAATTCTTTGATCTTCTGCTCCTTAAGGTTGTCGAGCTTGCCGATGTGCGGCGCGATGTTCTTCTCGCCCACCAGCTTGGTGGCGGTGCCCAGCGCCTCAGCGGCCGCGTCTCGCACCGATGGGTCTGTTGACGACGCACAATGAACTACTTTTAACATTGCAAGTCGACAACGAATAGATTCGTAATAGTTAGTCGTATTTAAAGTATTAATCATATTCATCTGTTTCGATACAGTTCTGATGCAAGTTGGATAACTTTGCATTGCCACAGTAAAGCAGTTTATCATACTGTTACGTGTCAGGATCCGTAGGCTCGTAAAAATGCCACAATAGTTCCGCAGAGACTTTATTTTTCTTCACACACACTTCACAATCACAGTTACACTCGTAGATCGCAGGTATTCGCTTCGTAGGGAGAGAACTCTTCACTTCGTATCCGGAGACCGAATGCCTTGTGGCCGACCCTGCCCGCTATTTATATCGATTTCCGAGCTTCCAGATCCTTCCACGCCCTTCGTTGAAGTAAACAACAACAACAGGAATTCCCGGAAATCGACATAACAATAGCGGGTCAGGTAAACAACCCCATTTCGGCCCTCATCTACGCTAATCTCGCCCCTTTTGCCTGAGGCATACGGGCCAGATTGGCCTGGAGTGACCCAGGTAGTTTTTATTACTACCTGGGTTTCTCTTTTATTGCCTCTATTGTTTGCCTCACCGTAACGGTCGGCCACCCTTCTAGAAACTTCGTAAGCCTGCCGACTTCGAGAAGCTTCGTAACAATACCTTTTACGTATTTATAATAACGGTGCATATATATAAACGCAACCAAATAGAATTCTTAACGTCATAAATGGAACAAGACGCAAATAAAGCTAATGAGATAAATTACACGTTCTTATCAAAACTTTTACATCAGTACCGCTTCAGTATTTTACGCGCCCTTCTGCTCGTGGTGAATTATTTAAAGCCTGTATATAGCAAACGCTGCAACAAATATAACGTAATTTATTTCTCACTACCTGAATATCCAGTTGTATGACTGAAGCAAAATTTTACGGTGGGTACAAATGATAAGCTCAATACTTAGTGTATTCTCTACCAGTTCATTATTAGGTCAAACAAACGCGCATCAACAGCGGCTACTATTGCATTGTCCATTCATTACATTATTCTAGTTCATACATACATAACTAGCATCACTTATATTTAAGGTTCGGCAAAGTTTTACTTTCGTTTTGGGTCCCTAGATAAAGATTGATACTTTATACCACGACGGACTGTATAGTCCACAGTGTACAGTATTGTATCGCATCGAATGTGACGAGCCCGCAACAAAACGCGATTACGGCACGGTAGCGTGCACGTGACGCCCACGATCCGCGTCACGTACGCCCCAAGTCACGCAGCCGCGCACTTCACGTGCCAGTATCCGAGTCGAGTCACGTACGATCCGTGTAATCGGACAGACATCATGATCCAATTTGGTTCAAACACGAGTATTCCAAAATTTTTATTTCAGCATTTCTGACATGATAAGCTGCTTATCCACGTGATTTGTGTTTTGGTTGCCGACGCACTGGCGAGGGGATTGATTCTCGAAAATGTTTGACGGTGAGATCGTTATATGAACTATAACAGTCGAAGATTGTCAAATGTTAATCAAATTACAATTTGATTGGAAACATTAAGGATGCATTTTTTAATTTTGTAAGAAAACTATATAACGGTGATGACTGCAAAAACATAGTGTATTTTGTTATATTTTAAAATACGCAGTAAAGTACTTATTAAAGGATTTAAATATCCGTAATTTTGTATATAGTCAACTCTTTAGACATGCTTGGTAAGTAATCTCCACAGAAGTTCTTATCTATGGGTCAGCCAAATATTTTTTGTATCAATAGAACTGAGGAAAAGATGAGCCACCTTGTAATAAGTGCATATCATCACCAATGGACACTTCGTAACCGACATTGAACACCACTACAATTCAAGTTTTCGAACACAAAATCCCAGCAACAGAAAGAGTATGTGTGAATGAATATGTAATGATATGAATGATAGAAACTTATCTAACTCCAATACCCTTCTAAGCGAAAGACAATGTTGTTTAACGCGAAGAATCAGCATGTCAAACGTTATTTTCATGAAACATTTAGTGAGAAGCTCTATTAAGTAACATATCATATCTCACCAGCGCTCTCAAGCAACTTCAGCAAGCCAGCTACATAAGCCTTAATCAGCTTCTTGTTGAAGGCGGCAGGCTGGGTGTGACAGAGCGCTCGGGCCAGGAATATAGCGCTTTCTGCTTTGATCGAAGGATTCTTGTTATCGAAGGCCGCCAGCATGTCTTCCATGATCGCTTCGAGATTCGTCTGTAACAGATGACAACATTACTATAATCTTATTTTATAGTGATCAAAATGAAAGGAGGAAATTAAGCAAATTTACACAAAAATGTTAAACGATACATACCATGGACGGATCAAAACAAACAATTAATTGAATTATCAATCAGTGTTGCAATTTACTCAAAGATTTAATATTGATCAAATTATCCATGCAATCTCGATTGCTTAATAACTCAATATTGATAAAATTATACAAAAAATATATCTGGATTTTATACAAAAAAAAACCCGTTTATTATTTATAATTCAAAAAAAAAAACATGTTCTAATACAAATGTCCTAGATGCTAATTTTCATTACTGTCGTATTCTACGATTACCTATCTACCTACACTTTAATGCAACTGTCCAGTAAGTTATCTCGGTGGTCTCTGTACTTCTTGCCATATCACATAACAGCTATAAATAGATCATGATTGCATCGTGACATGTTAACTATTGTAATTTATTGCTCTATCATTACCTTTTCGAAACAAGAGTATAATCGATTAGTTTCTCAAAGTATGTATATCTCTTCATTTCAATGCTGTTATTGTACCGTAGCCCTTATTCTTATACATATAAATGGTCACGTAACAGCATAATGTACTCACCGTAGCCAGTCAGTATATATATAGAAATTCAGTATTTATTAAAAAAAAATTAAATACGTATAAGCAGAAAAGTGATACAATCATCAAACAAGAAATAGGCATAATTTGGTTACATCTGCATTTCGTCTTCAAAAGGCTCAGCGTTCCTTTATGGGGCTTGGAGTTCGTTTTTACAATAAGATTCCTAAGTCGTTACGCAAGCTGCCCATTGGAACTTTTAAGCGTCGCATTAAATCACAATTATAGGCAAAGGATATTATAGTATAGATGAGTACATGAATGACAAAGATGCCTGGACAAAAATAGTGTCGAAACCAGTTCCGCACATGGTTTAAACTTTTGTAATTACCATATGTTGTTTAAAAGATGTGCTGAGGAGTTTCTTTCGCCGTTTCTTCTCCTCATTGTTAAAGCACCTTTTCGAAACGGTGCTAGAATCAAAAAATGACGTTCATAAGTGTATTTACTGAATACCTATATGATTAAATGAATTTGAATTTAATAATTGACGTGTTTCCATGTTATTCCATAATGATCATCATACAATGCCTCTTACATAACCTGTTTTCTTGGAGTTGTTTTTTAAGAAGAATGATGTTTACAACATAAACACTAAGAATAGGGCTGAGCTGATTGTACCAAATTACATACTGTCAATTAATTCATGTGTAAAAATTTATTATAAATTACCGTCACAATTGATATAAAATCGAAACTTATGTCAAAAAGCAACCTTGCGACGAGAGTTTTAAAAATAACATCTATTATTAATTTCAAGACAAAACTGCTTAGATTAATACCCATGTAGGTGTAACGATAAGTAGTTGTGAGGGTTATCTGTGACTGTGAGTTGGAAATATTGTCCTTAGGAGTTCATGTTGTTCTTTTTCCAAAATTTTCGAAGTGTGTAAAAAACCCAGTTTGGTTAAAACGGTTCAATTTCATTTGTTATTCGACTAAATCTTCAAAAGCTACTCGAGTTTTATTTGTTTCAGGTTATGAGGAAATTCCTAATTCCTATCGTCTTATCGTATGGCTCCCCGACTCTAGAATTTCCCCCACTTTGTCTACCATGTAATGCACGGTAATATGTGGAAACGCCTAATAACACTAACCACCTGACGGTGAAAAGATCACCATGAACGACCCTAAACACTCTTGCCTCGCTCCTTGTGTAAAGCACTGTCGTAGAAAATTGTCCTGCTACAATCGATCGATTGCCCTCTCTGTCGCACGACGAAAACCTACACAAAACCGCCTGGTTCGTCACCGCTCTAATAGTCGTTCTAAATGCTGGCATTTTGCCAATTGAGTCACATTAAGTAAAACGATTTGAAGTGAAGATTCTTCACTGCCTGCTGAGCGAAGTGACCCGGGTTCAATTGCTGACTGGGGCACACGTCTATCTCGTTGAGTCTTGGGTGTTCATATATTTAGTGTATATCCAAGCGAGCCACAAAACGAAAAGATAATAATCAGTACATGTGAACTTATAAATATTTATTTTACAACATTTGATCGGTTCATTATATTTCAAACGCTGCCCATTTCATAGAATTAATCCTTAAAAGATCACCACATTCACACGGTAATCGCATTACAACAAATGTATCGTTGTATCGATTTGCCCTTTCCCATCGGGACGCATACGACAATCCAATTTGGAAGTACCTACTTAACGCGCAACTCGTGTATCCTGGCGCGTGACACGACGTTTGTACGGACAAACGTGTCCGACACGGTGTCGCGTCGTGTCGTCACGTTACTTTACACCCCTGTAAGCTTGCTACAAATCTAACAATGAACTCTCAATACATTGTTATTATAATCGTACTGCTTGCACTTGTGTGTGCCAACATTAAATAGTAAAACAAAATGAAAAACATCATTCTTAATTATGCATTGTCTTGGGAATCATTTAGATTTCCAGCTTTTAAACATTCATTACTTTGGCACTATTGTCAGTGTTAACCCCCAATACTGAAGATATACATTATCAGTCTCAAAGATATTTTCAAAGGATTAACCTCCAATACTACAGACACGTGTCTTGAAGTCAATAAATAAATAAAATAACAGAACAATTTATCTACCTTGTTTAGATTTTATGTTAAATTGCAAATAAATTAACCTAGTATCTAGTGTTTTTGTTTTTATGCCATATTAAGTAATGGCGTTAATGAATACATCTTAAAATGACAAACAGAAAATCTAAAACTTGGTCCTTCGAGTCTAATTCCTAAATATAGTTGATAGTATCTGGCGTTACTTTGTGGAAATTCACTGTATTAAATTACTATTAATTTACTTTGCAACAATCCGCAAACAATGTATGATGATATATATTGTTTGCGGATTTATTTACTTATTTTTATTACCATCAAATCATCATCAAGCGAATTTATTACCATCATACATTGTTTGCCGATTGTTGCAAAGTAAATTAATAGTAATTTAATTCCTAAATATTTTTAATGATAAATATACACGTAAAACATACTACCAGCGAAAAACAAAACTTATCTCCAGTATAATTATCTCGAACCATAATGCACTGGCCTACTTCACCTTGAACTTATTCACTAAGACTCGAGCAGCACTAAGCATATCGGAATAAAACAATAGCAACTCTTATATTTTACGGCTTTTGTTAGTATTTAACATAACAGTTGGTCGAGTAAATCTTAACAATGTATTTAGTTTTAGAGTATGTTTTTAAAATGCAATGCATATCAAAATAAGTGCCGATTTTTATTTTTAATATTGCCAAGTTAAATTAAAATAATTCAAATTATAGATTCCAGAACCTGTTTATTTACAAAATATGATAGCCTTTAGATGAGCCAGTTGGAAACCCTAAAATATGCTAGGTGCACAACTATCATTAACATATACAATATTTGTTTGAAACTTAAGTAGCAGTGTATTTGAGATGGGTGTATGCACTGTATAATAAACATGACAACAAAGGGTACTCACACAAGGGTAAATAGCATCGATGGCGTCCCTGAGTGCGGTCACAACGTTGACCTTCTTCTCTTTGAACTTCTCCAGTATGGCTTGCACGCAGGCCACTGCGTACGGTGAGAACTTGCCGCGCAGACCACTCGCCACCATACCCAATAAACGACCGCCGAGGGCAACCAACATGACATTTGTATCTTTCGATATCACCTGAAATTGATTTTATGATTTTAACACTTTTACTAATATTAAATTAGCATCTGTCCTCGGATCTTTTTCGGCAACGTGTTAAACAGACGTAGTATCGCTCAGTAATCTTCGGATTTTCGTATGAAACAATCAGACGTCAGCATAAATACGAAGAATAGAGTGACATTAATTAAATAGATGAACTGTACATGAATAACCTAGAACTAGCAAACTTATTGTTATCATTAACTTACAGAATGTTAATCTAGATAAGATTGGATTTTGCGTATAATTTAACCAAATAGTTATTATATAAAACTGAGTTGTATTAAAATACAATTAAATAATAATCTCCCATTTCTCCAGGGTTTTGAGCAAATCTATATAGATACCCCATGGGATCGGTGACTCTGGTTACAGTGCTAACTTTCAAGAGAATTTTGTTAGTGTAATCAGAAACAACGCTGTAACGACACAGTCATTGTGTGAGTAATGAGTGAGTTATTTATTGAACCTATTGTAATCGGTTTAATCCATTCTACACAAAATATAAATATCTATAATAAAATATATAGCTTTATGCTTTAGGCTTTTGAGAGAATGGAGTATTTAACAATCTCAGTCGGCCCAGTTGTGTATGTTCTCTTGCGGTTGACAACAGAGTGAATACAGTGAGTTGTTCTTCTTCTTTTTTTTGCTCATGTCTTGAAATGAAAAATTACGTGCATAAGTTTGAAATTTAATTCGTAAAATAAACAAGCCAAGCATCGTCCAAATTTAACACAGGGTAAGTCTCTTATTAAACTAATTTTGAAATAAATAATGATTAATACTTTATAATTACTTACTTTCTTGAGCGCTCTGACCAGATCAGCATAGTCCCCAGGTTCCAGCTTTGGTGCATTCTTGAGGAGATTCTCCAACGAGTCCAGTGCCTCTTTCCTCTCTTGCCATTTCTTAGCCTCCAGCTTTTCATAAAAATCCTTTGGAAGTTTGGACAGAATCTCAACCGGGTCGAGAAGATCGTAGGGATCCATGTCTCCAGAGTCACCTCCGGCAGTTTCGGCGTCATCGTCTTCTACAGCACCTAAAGAAAAAATGTAGTTTATAACCTGTTTTCTTTAAACATTAATTAGATAATTACGACCGACGCACATTGCAAGACATGACAGGGAGGAAATCAATATATGTTAGGATCATTCATGAGGTATAAATATATATAGCAAATACCTAATAAGCTACCGCTTTTAATCAATCAAATTAAATCAGTAGTGGACGAAAGTTTGAATGCAACAACAAAAAAAAAAGATGGCACTCAACACGGCGCGATAGTAAGACATTGTGGTAGGATTTACAATCTCAACCCCACTACATAACGACACTATTTACAATCCAGGTAATTGAGCCTGGATAGTCACTGAATTGATATGATATGTTATTAATGGCTTTTAGAGGATATAATTATTTATGAAGGGGAAAATATACTGCTGAAAATTTTTAAAAAATCTAACTCAGAGTCAAAACGTTTACCATCAGTAGAGTCAGCAGCCGGTGTATCGCGCACTCTATTCTGCTGTGAACGTAGATAGCGCGTCGGCTGGGCGCCTCCGCCAGCACCGAAAGCCTCCCTCAGTTCCTGTTGCACCACTGCTTGCAGCGATGCTATATGGGGCTCTATAGCCGGGCCTATCCATCTGTACCATAATATTACTTATCCATAATCAAAAATATAATATCACATACATTGCATATTTCGGTAACGATAAATTAACTTAACTAAGAAGTTGTCCAAAAGTTTATCTTAGTAGTGCCAATATGAAACAATAAATTGAAACCTTTACACTCTCCTGCACTAGGATTAGGCAAACAGCCAAGTTTTGAGTCAATACATTTATTTATTATATTGTTTGGCAAAAAGTATGCATTACTTACCAACAAAGCAACAGAATGGCCTAAACATCAATGATTAAAAACATTAATGTATTACATAACTCACCTGTGCATTTCAATCACAAGTGCTTTCATTTCATCTCTGACAGTTTTATCTCTGTCTGCCAATAATATGGGTATTTTCTTAACCATTGGTTTAATTGCAATGACCTTGTTTCCAAATTGTTTCAATGCTGTATTTAGTGCCACTGTACAAGCTGCCACAACCTTAGGATTCTTCTGTTCCATACCTTTTAATAACTCCTCTTCTACTACCTCATGTTTCTCTATTTCTATGTACATAAGAGTTACCTAAAACAGAATAAACTATGATTTGGGATGTACGAGGCTCTGTTCATCATTGAGTTCAAGCTAACCTGTCTAGTTCATGATATACTTTGCCGATTAACTTATAAGGCAATTGCACAAGGTCTCATATGTTATATTTTACTGGGCTATGCATGAACCAGTTTAATTAAAACAGTACCTATGCATCATAGTAATAATTATCAATCTGAGTGGCTATCACTCTCAAACTTAAAGTCACTCAAAGTCCATATGTTATATGTGCTTTGATTAGAACCAATCAATAATAGGGGTAAGTTACTTCTTGGTGTCAACATGTCAGTGAAAAATCAAGCATCCATGGGCAATAGTGACTACTTATCATCATACAGTTTAAATAAAAAATAAAAATAATGTTTACACACTCACACCCCCGCACTAGGATTCCCTGTGTTGCGGGTGGCATGGACATACACAATTACTTAACTACTTTATTACTGGCATACAAATAGGATTAAGAAAATTTATTGTAACATTTTACATTTCTGGATAATTATATTTGAACAGTGATCTAGTTCAACCATTCTAAGTTTAACAATGCCAACAAAGAGATCTATGTAAATCATTGCTAAAAATTTTCTATGTTAATGTAAATAAAACCAGGTCACCAGACCATTGATGTAGCAAAAGTAACTGCAAATTTATTCACAACTTGACCTGTTAAACCTTACATAGTTATTATGTTAATTTAACATTGCAAACAAGCATTGAACAAATCAAAATTCTTCATTCCATACATCAGTTACTGAATAAGGTAGTTGAATAATTATTTTAAAATAACAGAGAAATATTCATAAAAGTCCCATATTTCTTGAGACTTCCAACCTCATACAGAATATATTCTGGTTTAAATATAACACATAGCCAAACAATTACAAATCAGTATTACAATACTTTATTTTAGAAATGAAAGTATTTGAGAATGTTACCTGCAAAGCCAAATCTTTAGTTTTTGTCTTAGGTGCTGCTATGCATTTTGAAACAATACCGGACATAACCTCACCAGTTGTTTTGCCTGCATGACCACAGTTCTCAACAAACACCAATGCTGCTTCTAAACCTGAGTGTAAGAAAATACTAGATTAATAATTTTGCCATGCCGTGACCAAAAAAGATGCTGCACAAGGCCAGCTTGACAACCCAAGACATTAATTAACCCTTTACTGTGAGAGGAGACAAGAGTCCACTAGTAGGAAAATTATGAGTTGTAACAATGATGATGAGTATTTTATAAGTAAATTGTATATTTGAATGTAGATCATATTTGAAACAAATGTATTAAGATATGTTCATTGAATAATGTATCACGGAAACATAAATCAAGATCCAGACAATCACATAATTGATTGTACCTATGACTAACAATGTCTGTCTTGAACCCTCTTATATTAATTAATTGAAGAATCATCTTCCATTACCATAGTTTTAGAAAATGCAAGAGTAGACACAAATATTCTACTAGCATCATAGATAACAATAGTCCACTTTTACCTATTCAACATTAGACAAGTCACAAAAATACACTACAAACTTTTAAGAAACCACAAAATATTTTGCATACCTTTCTCTTGAGCTACTGCATTGCTATCAGTGACAAATTTTTTTATAAGTCCAAGGAATTTGTTCCATTCGGGAGATTTTTCATCGTCAATCTGGTTGAAGAGCTTTATTGCTTCTTCATAGCCAGCTACTCGAGCCTTCCAAAGCTTGTGCACACATTTTTCATCCGTTGGTAATTTCTTGTACTCATTCTCATCCTCCATGTTGTTTAATCTTTGATAAGTTTGATTTTAGGACTGGTGAAAGAACAAATTATGTATATTCATAAAAGAAATGACTTTAGGCAAGTTATGTCTGATTTTACAAATAATGAAAATAAAAAAATATAGATAAAATAAAATATTTTTTTTTTACTATATATTCAAACATACATATGTTTCAATAGGTAGTTTAACCCTCATATCATATAGAATGAAATAAAAGTAAGGCCTCAATTAATTCCCTGTTGGATTGCTTAGTTTCTCAAACAGAAAGTGTAATTGATTTCATCACTAAGATAATCAATAGAGATGATTTCTTTAAATAATACAAGAATATTTTGAAATCAAGCACATTCAATGAGCAATATGATGTCTTCTGATAGTCAAATAAAAAAAATTGTATGTGACATACCATTTTTAATAACACTAGAATTTCTTAAATGATTATTATATCTATATTGTTATTTAAAGCCTCATTGATAAATAATAATTAAATGTCTTTGCCTCGTAATTTTATTTTATTTAAATTAAAAACCTTTGCTTTAAATTAAGTAAAGCAGCTCAATAAAATACATCCCTTTTATGGAGTGCAGTCAACCCTGAATACATTTAGTACACTACATATTCATGCTGACCTTTTGTGCAGTTCCTACACAAGGTCAAGGACTGCAGTGGATGCAGATGTTTTAATTAACTCAAATAATTCAAATGCGGTATTCAAATACGGTTAGCAATTTTTATTATCCCAAAACAACCAAGTACTGACTCACGTAGCGGTGACGCTAAAATATTAAAGTAATAACTGCATTTGTTAATATACCCACTTTATTTTCTACGTAGTTGGCATAAAACTTAGTAATATGCCAAGAGTAAACCCAATTGTGATGATTCAACGGACCTCATACAACTTCAAGCTTCAACTGTTCAAGAGTGCTACGTCTGCGATAAAGCGGAACTAATTTATTAATTACCAGCGGGTCATTTATAGCTGTGCCCAAAAAAAAGCGATTTGTGAAACTAGATCGTATTATAGACGATACAACACGGTGCAACCGCCCCACAACGGTTACTTTCTCGCCGTAACACAAACAAAATGCCTCAAATGACGACAAACTTACCGTTACACTGCTGTCCTTATAACATTCAGTTATACTACAAAAATCAAACTTATAACACTTATTTTATGACAATTCACATCATCAGACGACAAGAAATATTATTTCAACCGACAAAAGGGAATTCTTTTTCGACGTCGTTTTTGAGTTTGCTAAATGATAGAAAATGGACGTATTACCAATGTTGCAATATTTTAAAACATTTAATAAGTTTAGCTGTCAAATACAATCAACATATATTTAATATAACTGGAAATTTTTTGTTTACGTAATAAATTACTACGTTATATTTTATAAAGGCAAAAAATTAAATGTCAGGTTGATCACATAATATTTTCTTAAAGTCAATGAGTTAACTATAAAAAGCCACTTAAGTGAACTGTAAATGTTTGTAGACTAGAAATAAACTAATAGCAACATTGTTTTCTAGGTTCAAGTGTTGTCCATGTAATCAAGCGAATTCCCTATTGTCAAGGACAGAATACTATATTTTTTGCTGTGAATAAATACAAAAAATTACTTGTTTCTTTGATACTTATCTCTTTGGATTCGTTATAGTTTGGGATAACATATCAATACATCTCTTAGTTCAGTTTATTAAATAATTGGTTGTGTCATAAAGCATTTTGTATTTACTTGGGGTAACAAATTATAGTTGTTTCACTTTACCAATCCTATTTAATAATTGGCTGTCTAATATATGTTTATGTTAAAAACAGTGAATTTCCCGAATAGATTTATAATTTCCTAATTCATTAAGTAATATTAGGATTTTATCTGGCAACTTTGAATAACTACATCTTCCCATTACTTTTTAACTTCATTGATGCGTCATTTCAGTCATTCCAATCAGATGTTTTTCGGAAATCCAACGTACGAGACGTGTGTCGCGATAAGTTGTGACCGCTGTGCGTTCGTTGTTCTTGCAGCCGACTACCTGTTTAGATATAACACAATATTTTGGATCATTTACTTTTAGTGTTTGTTTGCATACATTTTATCGATGAACCGGATGAAATAAGAGTGTTATTCAAAGGAAAATAGACAAAGTAAATAAAACAGTGTTGTGTTTTCGTTTAGTATTGGGGCAAGAAACGATTACTACATTACCATTACAACGGACTGCAAAGAGGAATTTCAACAGCTGCTTCAGCATAGTATGCTTCGTATTGTAAGTAAATCAGTAAAATATCTACCTAGTCTATTGTATTTTAGATCATAGGGTAAAAATTAATTGACACTAGGAAATATATAATTTCCAATCAAATCGATGTAAAAGTATATAAATAAAAACGTACTTCATAAAACCATGAAAATATGTTTAAAAACTATTTTTCACTTATGCCTTAAGTTCAAACTCAAAATACTACATACATACCACAAAAAACCTTTATCAGCAATGAACATCGGATATAGTTATAATATGTGGATAAATAATAATAAATAAGCTCTAATTATGAACATATCATAATATACTAATAATTACTGCATACAGAATACGCATACTTATTCTTGGTTCTTGTGACAACGTTTAAGCGGTTTGTATTTATCCAAGGGCAACAGTTTTTGAGAGAACGGACTTATTTTTCTATCAAATATATGCATCATATCTCTTTTTTACTCACACCCAACAGTAAAACTTCTAAAGCTAACGTATTTTAATAGTCATAGGTGAACGTATTCTATTCACCTAACAAAATATCTTTTGCTGACTACCCTTTTTAAAAAAGCCATATTTATATATACAAATATTTTTGTATTTCATGTGTGATAACTTGATAAGCTTATAAAATATTCTAGTGTAATACTTAAATCCATTACATTGTAGAATCATAATTTTATTCAATGCAATTATTTCGTAAGAATCATTAGAATATTCAGTTGAATTTGTCGGATGTATTAATCAAATCCAGTGATTAAAGTAAGCGATTTAAGTATTTATGTACTTGTAAATACATAATAATAAATCAATATTTGTTAATGTTATTATTGTTAAGGTTATTAGAAACGAAGTTATATGTATACTTTCAGCTTATCGTATTGAGTTGATTAGATCTTTTTGAAAACATATTGTAAACGGAAAAATATGTCACCCATATACTTCGATAATATTCTATATCTTTAATTGAGGATACATGACTGAACCTGATAAGGAAACGTAAGTACCGTGAAGCGTGGCATTGCATTACGCATTGTTTTGTCAGATATAAAATATATTGAGTACCGGTACATTGACACGTAGTCATCATCTTTAATTGTAGGTATTGAAGTCGGTGATGAAAATGATGATCAATGATCTTGGTGCATAAAATAAATAAACATTGTCGATACGAATTTTAGAATAGTCTCAGTTTGTATTATTCAATTTTTTTACTAAATGTCACAAGAATTTCAAAGTATTTTAACTTATCGAGTAACGGTGATGAGTTGCAATCGATGGTATCGAATTATTATATCCGAATTCAAGGTTCTAAAGCGATACGACTGTTGAGTTATTACGTAAAACCTACTTGTAACAGCTAGCACGACTCTAATAACAACTTTATATACGTACTGGGCGGAAAGATCTCGACGAATATCGGTAATGCTATCATTACGTTGTTATCTAGGCTGGCCACTTTGAACACCGATAATAAGAAAAATAATTATTTACCAGTTTACTCTGTGTACATACTCCTTAAACGTTCCTCACAGGATTTTACTTCATCATAACTCATAATTGTCTACGTAATTGTTTTCCATCATCCAAGTAAGTGATAATTTATTTGTATGTTACAAATACGTGATTTGAAAATAACGGATGTTAGCAGGATTTGTACTAGGGTGTCCTGAGCGAGAGATCGTCGTACGAGCCAATGTCTTGTTGCTGCTAATTTTCCTATTATGAAGTCCGTGTGTAATCAAAATTGTTATTTTCTGGTGTTTTTACTAGTAACAGCTAATACATAAAACATTATTATGTAAATATGTCTAAATATGTTTGTTAATTTTTTCCTATAATTTAATGCTCGACGACAATCTCATTTGATGATAAGTGATGGTAAGTGGCGATTTAGCTGTAGATAGTAAAGCGCACTCACTTAGTTAAAGCCTATTTACTCTTTACTTAAAATAGTTTAAATAATTAATATCAAATTAATTAATACCTTGAATTCAGTGTGATATATAATCATATACCATATGATACATGGTGATATGATATATATATATATATATATATATATATATATAGTCATAGTCATATCGCAATATATTAGCATGATATGGATGATGATATGATGATATTTTGTGAAGGATGATATGGCTATAATGGAAGTTACTAGTGAGATAACGGCTGATAGAGAAGTATGGAGGAAAAATACATGCTGCGCTGACCACAAATAACATTGGGATAGGGGCAGGAGGATGATGATAATGATTGCAATATATTAGCATTCCATGTAGGTTTAAAGGGGCCCCCTTTATGATGCGATATGTAAGGAAAATGTATTTCTTTCACATTTTTTTAGGTAAATGAAAACTCTTTAGTATGTTATATATAGTTGTCAGTAAAATAGATGAGTTTCTTTTTTAATTTATTCTTTTGTTGGGTTAAGATACTTGTTTAGTTTGTTTTTTTTGTGCTTTCAGTTAAGGTTTTTTTGTATAAATTTTAATAAAATAAAACTTTATTAACAGAGCAACACAAATGTTTATTCCACCGGTATAATTCTTGACTTTAAACCTCATAATATGACATTTTTGTTTATAAAAAAAACTAAGAAGATGCATAAATTTATTTTTCAATTCACAATATTACCAGGAAAAAAAATATAAAAAGATTCAAAATTATAGAATCATTTTCACAGCTTTTTGAAGACCTTACAAAAACATAAGAATCTAAAAACTGTATGGCAATATACATTTCGATATATTCGTATTTCATCACCACCAACCATATAACAAAGCTATGGATAGACCCCTGTCCACTGACCATCTAACGCGGTTGTGACCGATCTCTAATAACGGTGTTATAGGGAGCAATGACCCCAATAACAGTACTAGACCACCGGGTTTTGACGTCACACAAATATATAGACATCATGTTAATACATTATATTAATTATATTATTCCTGTTCCATGATTATAATATATCGTTCTGATGTATCTAAGATTTCGTCAAATGCATTTGACTTTCTGATAGGCATGTCAGGTAGATCTGCTTTATCAAATAATAGCTAATTATTTAGTTTAGCGAATTGGTTTCAACACTTAGATGTATGATGAACGTATCTATATTTGGGATGTTGTGTTAATGTGCGTCCATGCCACCCGCTAAACAGAGAATCCTAGTATGGAGGTGTGAGTGTATGAACGAAATGTTAGTTTAAAATAAAACTATTAGTAACTCACTGCAACGCATACATTTCTTATTGTATTCGAGAAGTCATTTATAATTATAATACATCGATATTACAGGTTGTATAATCGATTGAATTCTGTTTATTCAGAATCTCATAAATGTCAATGATAATCGCCACAGACGCAGGCACAAGCGACTCGATATAATAGCTGTCTGTGATGGAATTACGTAGTAATATAACACATTAGCAACATAAACTATAGTTTCTTTCTGTAGCTACAATAGGAAAATATTATTCATGAACTTGAAAATTATTTTCATGCTAACTTTTATTATCCTTCGCGGGAACATTTTCAGTAGTATCTTTATTGGCATTATCACATAAAGTAAAGTATAAAAATATTGTTATGATCTCCGATACGTTTCCAGTGATATCTGTGTGGCGCTGAATACAAATGAGACAGAATAAAATACAAAATCTGTTATTTTATCAATGTCAATAAAACCAAACCATCAATGTCGATAAATATAGGCTTATCTTTACCACCTTTAATTTTACTATAGGTTGGCTGTAGGTCTGCTCTCACATCGAGAAGGGTTAAAGCCATAATCCGCCACCCTGGCCAATTGCGGATTGGCAAACTTCTCACACCTTTGAGAACGTTATACGGAAATCTCGGGTGCATACCCGTCCTCACGATATTTATTTACCTTCACCGGAGCGAATTATCACTATGAATCCGCTTAGCTACTTTGCTTACTACATAGTGTAGATAGAAAGCGAAATTTAAAGTACCGCGCGGTAATATGTCCACTTTCTCATTACACAGCGTCAACTGTATTGCTTTAAGGTTTCCCTCTGTTCACAAACATGCCTTATTGAATCAGGACGTACAGTCAGCACGTTACTACAAGGGAGCTATAAAACAAGTTCAGGTAAAACAGGTAATCCAAGTGCTGTCGGAAGTCGCTGGGCTTTGCATCAACCTGTTTAATTCCGACGGCACTCATGCTTGGTCATAGTAGATAAGTGATTACACACTCCCCCCCATTACCTTCTTTGTGTTGCGATAGGCATACGTACACAAATATGACATCAGAAACTCCTAAGACTAGAACAAATATTTGTGTAACACACAAATGTCTTCTCCGGCCGGGATACGAAGCCGAGACCGCTTTTCAGGCAGGGTCAGTACCAACTGGACTAAGGGTTTGTTAATAAGTTCATCGGTTGGGGTGCTAAGTTTCTTTATCTAACTTCCACCTTTTCTCTTAAATCAATGGTGAAATATTTTTAAGCGTTTCGGTCGCAATGTTAGAGAGCTGATTATGTTACTTACTATAGATGACTGTGGGTGGCGGCGATTACTTGCCGTCAAAAGGCACATTAACGCGTTAGCTAACAATTAAGACTAGTAATAGTTACAAACATTTACAGAAAAACTATGCTAATATTTCAATTCGTGAGCGTGACGATCAACAACAAACAACCGTATGCACTACGATACGTTATTATGTTATTGTACTGAATCTACACATGTATTTTTTGTTCTATAAAAGCTGTCTAGGACATTTAATTTACAAGTTATATATTACTAATTAAGAAATATATAACTATCTCAGCGGTGGTTTACGGACTTAAAATAAGTCAATACGGTACTTGCTTGTATTACTATTTGATAATAAGAGTCCGAATTAGTAGTTAGTGTTCACCATCGTAGGGCATCATTAATTTTTTAAATCAACAATCGACCATTCAATTGTGATATAATATAACAAGATGATAATAATTTAATTTAATTTACTTTGCCAA
The DNA here is from genome assembly GCA_003671415.1 of Megathymus violae. NCBI lineage: Eukaryota > Metazoa > Arthropoda > Insecta > Lepidoptera > Hesperiidae > Megathymus > Megathymus violae. The sequence continues at coordinate 5,878,133 of PDGT01000012.1, read as the reverse complement.
TGTTCGTTAACATGTTATTATGTAGATTCATTAATTCTCGTTAGTGTTATGCCGCAAATGTCTACCCACGACTATGACATGAACAACTAGAGAATACCGATGGTTCGCGTGTCCTATAAAGCACGGGCACGTTATAAAAGTTCCAAATATACAAAATTTATCTTAATCCATTCAGTGCATTTAGTGTTATACGAGTATAGACAGATAGAAAGGCAGAAATTACAATAAAATATGCTTTTAACTCTATATAGATAACAAAGTTTATCTACGTTAAAATTTGCCATAAATATTTAATTAACAGATTCCGCCTCCACACATTTTTATTATTAATACAGATGTCAAATTAGATTTTTTTTGGCGCACTTTTGTTACAAAATTATTATAGGTGTGTTTCCAATATTCTACACTAGTTATTTTATTTATCTCTTCTCTTACGACTCGAGAGCAGGTTTGTACAAATAGCTTGATGTTTCCTATCGAACGATCTACAATTAATTCGATAACTTATATCAAGTGGCAACAATCATGATCATATAGTATTCATAGGTAAAGATATATTTTGATCGAGGTAACATTAGAAAAAAGTATGTTAATGAACATGTATTATTTTGTAATATCAATGTAAAAGTTTGGATTATTTTATAGCTTAGCATTGTCATGATAATCAATTCAAAAGTTCAATGATGCCAAGGATAAAAGTCCGAGGTAAATGCATGTGCGTATGTATGTGTTGCACATCAAGTTGCAATTATGATTCGCGTGTGTCTTGTCACGTAGTTCACGGATATGGAGTGCGGTCCCTGGCGGCCATCTTGTAGCCGCCATTTTCAAACGTGAATCACCGGTGGATCATTGTACTCTTCTATGTTGAAATCAATATTTGTTATAATTAATTAAAATTGTGTACTAAATAAAAGTAGACAGCATGCACTATGTTCATATTTATCTACCGTCAATTAATAACTGCGGAAGTCTACTTGCAAGTCGACTTAGAAGTCTGTTACTAAAAAGAAAAAAGGTT
>PDGT01000012.1:5774933-5867749 GCA_003671415.1 Megathymus violae | reverse complement strand
ACAGAAAAACATTACGGCGAATTATATAGGGGAGAGAGGGTCGAAAATCTTCAAAAAATGCTTAACATATTACTTGAACGCCCCCATAGTTATTGAAAATACTCTCGAAGTGCAATGTCATTGCCCTCACAACACTTAATGAGAGTGAGTATTTACCCGTAGACTAAACATATGGTTACGAAAATAACTTTGATACATTGTAACTTCCATTAAGGTCCCAGAGTAAACAGTCTGGAGACATTAATTGCTTAATTAATTGTCAGTCACTCCGAGGCTCTCAAACTCAGGAACAATCAAAACAACTTTATACAAATTGAATAATAGTCAAAAATAATTACCGTCGTTGTAATCGTTACTAAATGTTCCACTGCTGGGCTTAAGCCCTGCACTGTGCTATCCAATTGCGGGGTGGTATACTTCACTTTTCTTTCAGCTTTTCAGGTTTTCAGAAGATTATGGAGGACTTTGTCATGCAGGTTTCTTAGGTCATAAGTAATTAATTATGTTTCATACGCATCTAATTTTGAAACATTAGACATTTACGGGGGATTCGCAAGTAATGCTCATGAGGTATTTACATAACGCCATACTTTAATTCTACGTCGTAATGTCTTGTTAAACAATCATAACAATCGTTAATCATCGAATATTTGCGCAGTACTATTACCTGTCTTTGTTTTGAAATAATAATATTTAGTTCAGAATAATAGTAATCGGTTTGCACCGAACGATAACAATACACTAGCAATTATTATTGTACACCAATAACTGAATAGTCGCCAGTACATAAACATACAAAAGTTGTATTTCTCCTACCAACATCGCTTACTCCACCTTATACTTTTCCTTAAATGAAATCGCTGACATACACAACCGGCCTTTATCCCCCAACGTTAACACTCAAGCTGAAATCGCAGTCAAACAAGACCTGTCTTTGTCTAATTGATTCTGGTCAAGGGTCAAGTGAACAAAATGATCTCAAGTTTTTACCCTCAGGTGGGACAGACATTTATGTGATAATTAATGTATTGTTTATTCCCGGACCTTTGTTTGGGATGTATCAGATGCGAATTCAAACTAATGAGTTGTCATATTAGGATATTGCAGAACTTCCAACTATATATTATTTTTAGTACCTACCGCTTACCTAAGGAGGTATAATTGATCCTGTTATACTCGATCACGGGTTTGGATGCTACCAAAGCTTCACGGAGCTAATTCCAAACACAGCATGTGGTGTGTTTGACACGGTGCGGTCTGTTTGTGATCATAATAAACGTCTAAGTACTGGTAATTTTTTATGACGCATCTGGCTGAAGTGGATTTAAATATGGGCTGGCGAGAGCGACTCCCTCGATGCACACTTTTTGTTTATAATAACATTACAAAAATGTATCAGATTTGTTCAGTAAGACATATGGTATTACGTTGAGTCCTTTTTTTTTCATAACTTAATGCTTGGCAACAATCCCCCCTGATGGTAAGAGGTGATGAAGTCTAAGACGTGTGTGCATTATAGTTGTGGGTCTATATTATTTTGACCGGTAGAAATTATATATTTTTTTCTTGTAACTGTGTACAACACTTTAGTGAACTTATAAAAACCTTTGCTAGGCCAAAGTTTATACATTCTGTAATCGTCCTTGCTTCTACAGCTAACGACTTGACCGATCGTGGTCATATTTACACAATATATTTGTTATGTCGTTCCAAGCTGTGATCCCTCCTGTAGTCTAATCGTTTTCGCTTCCACAATAAAAACCTCAGTAGATTTTTGGGTCTTGTGGCTTTATATCTGTTATCACGTATCTTAGTTTAACAGCACATCCGACACTTACTACAAAATATTCTAATCTGATAATCCGTTAAAGTACCTGGTTTAACTAAATCATATGGATTTTATCTAAAGTACCATGTTTTTCCATACACACTATGACACCATACTAAAAGCCAAAAATATCTGTTGATAGCCAGCCAAGATATATTGCATAAAATAAACTCAGCGCCTCCAGTGTTCTACATAACTATTTTTTAATTCCGATTTCTTAATGATCAAGTTATATTTGACAACGTCAATTTAAATGTCAAAATCATTTAACGTTTGTGATTCATTGATATTGTCAAACGACAATTGATATCACAATAAAATTAAACACGTTTTGCAATAAATATTTAAACAAAAAACCGACTATTTTGAAAGAGATAAATTTCTTGGTTTCATCTCCTATTTTTCACCCTTAGTACATCAAACGGGAAGTATGACCTCTCAAACAAAAAGGAATTTTACAGATAGGTTAATAAAAACCGGAGATATCCTCCTTTTTGAAGTCGGTTAAAAATGACCGATTATTTTATGAAAACGATCGGACCACGATTTAATTTAATTAAATATATATTTAAATTATCTATTTCCATCTGTATTCTATATTAGTAGTAATGTTATGTAATCTGTTGAGTGAAGGTTCAGTTAAGACCGAGGTTTTTTTAATCATTTGAAGGTAGTTTGATACAACTTTTTCTCTAAGTAAAGTAAAACTTATCAGGTGTGCCTTTTAAAGGAAATATTGTTAATGTATTATTTAATTAAAATATTTTGTGCGTTTATTAATTTGTCTAACGAGAATTTCTATATTATAATACGTCTACTAAAATCACATAAGCATATCCTGTATTGAGGTAAAAGAATTTTTGTCTACTTTCCTTCAGCTATGACAAAAAACATATCAAATTAACTAATTATAAACAGAATACTAAACCGGTCCTCCAAATATTAAAAAATGGCAAACATAAATGTAGTTATTACATGTCTAACAATAATAAACATTAACATAAATATTAACATTATTTAACGGTATAACTTTTTGTATGTTGACTACGTAATTACCACTGTTCTATTTACTTATGTTTTATTAATAAATTTTATATTAAATGTAACTAAACGAGGAGAAGTGAATCGCAATTAGAAAAAATATATATATATTACATCCATCCATAGATTGCATAAGAAAAACCGTTAATCATATTGATAGATAAGAATGTGATATCAATAATATTATTACATAATTCATTCAATTCATTTTGTTTTGATGGGAGCTTAGTCGCTGGGTTACGAATAAGAGGCAAATATATATAGTTAACTTTTAAGTAATTAACTATGAAAAATGGTGAATTGGTCAATTGCATGGAAATCAAACATACTTCCGCGTCTCAGTACCGACGATTCTTTCTTTGAATAATTTGAACCTAGCCAAACCATTTATCATAACCTAAAATGCTCTTATAACTGTCTATCTTGAGATAATAGCTGTGGTATATTTAGGACCGTTACGCGAAATTCATACTTTTTATTGATAATTGTTTATTCCGATTGGCGAAAAGTACACAACTTAAATTAAGTAAAGTAATACATAATTAGTTCAAACTTCGGAACACATTGTGCTTACAAATACTCATAAACCAAAGAATTGATTTATTTATTTTTATTTACGTATTTATACATTTTTCATGGTCACCTTCTAGACCTCAAATTTTCCTCGTGAATCTATCATCTATCGGTAAAATATGCATTAAAGTCTGTGCAGGATTTTTTGAGATCATGGCGTTTAGTCAAATAAATTTTGTTTTATACGGTGTAGTAACAGGGATGTTTCATAAGTTTCAAAACTATTTAAAAGGACATAAGTATAACGGTCGTTATAATCTGTTTAAATATATAAAAAAAATCCTTTGTAGAACGGAACCAACAAGGCCGTTTAACGCACACAATACGCGCAATCGATAATCTCAAAAGTTTCAGCGAACACGGCCGCCGTTCGAGGAAGTGAAATTCAATTGACTAGAAAATTGTACGACTTTTAACTTATTTTTTTATATACGATCCCAGTAATATTATTCGGTTCAGTTGCACTGTTGAGAATTTGTTATTAATACAATTTTATTACAAACTAGCTGTGCCCGCGACTTCGTCCGCGTGGAATTTAACAAAAAAGTTATTTAGTAGAAATAAAAGTAGCCTAAGTTACTCCTTATTACATCAGCTACCTGCTAATGATTTTTTTAATGTATAATCATTATCAAGTGTGAAGAATGGGCGGTGTAACGTTATTCGAACTTTTGCTGTTTTGAATAGTTAAATGAAAGGATGATTGGCCGGGAATCGAACCGGGTCCACCGCTCGATAGGCGGCTTTGTCACTACCATCTCGGCTACAGAGTTGGCTAAAACAATTAAAGTATGTATAACAAAACTGACAATTAATGATTCATCCATAGGTAACTTGCTACGGGTACTAATTACCAGTTACCATCATAATCCATGAATAATAATTGGATCGAAATACAAAAATCGTGGGTACCCGTTCAAAATTATTCTGCTGGTTGTAAGGTGTATTGCTAATGAAATATTGTTACTCTACGGATGGTTATTTATTTGGAAACATCTCCAGTATTAGTTACGCTTGTAAATCTGTCATAATAGTTATATTGCAACTTATGCACCTCAGAAGCCTCAGACCATTGTTATGGCTGTTGCGGTACGAGATATCCTGAGAATGATACAACTACATCATATTATGGAATAAAAACATTGCAAAACGTCGTTTAACTTGTTTATAGGATAGAGCAACGACCTGTGCTCCGTAGTGGAGCGAAATTGTACTCTGATGAATTAAAAAAAGGTTTAGATTCGAATGGGAAATAAAGTGAAGACTGCGTTGCATGGCTTGCCGGGTCGCATGGCGGAGCTGTACATTGTGTTCAAGGTTCCTGCATGAACCGGATCACGAGCAGGTTTTATAAAATAATTGTAGAAAATAGATGTAAATTTAGCGTTGACATGGTTGTCAAACTTTTTTTTATTTGTAAATATTAATTTTAGATATATTTTGTTTGCACAGATCAGTGAAAATTAGTTATATTCACGGCCGTCTAGACTGCTCTAATCGTTCAGGGCTTTCAGAGTAACACGTGTTTTAATATGTATCATTCACAATTTCCGAAATGGCGTTGGCTATTAGTTACAAATTATACGGATAATAATTATTGTCGTTACTAATTAAACAGATTAAAACTTTAGCTTAAATAATGAACTAAAATGTTTTAAGGGTGATTTTATATCATGTGACAACCCTATAGATATGGTCCAATGTTAAGACGTTGTCGGCTTGTCTTTCGACAAGAAAGGCGTACGTAATACAGTGCTTTTCTTGTGAGTTTACAGTGTGGTTTTATGTTTTGACTTGCATCAGTCTGAAAGCCTCAGAGTTACCTATAATTTTCTCAAAGGTGTGTGAAATCTGCTATCCGTATTTGGCCCGCATGCTGTACTATAGGTTTAACGCGAGTACAACAGTGAGCCACTATGGGTTGTGATAATGGACTATGGTATATTTATTACCTTTATGTAAATAATGTGCGTTTGTGGTAAAATAATTCATTTCAGTAAATACGACATATTCAGCAGTCATTTATTGTCTGTTTTTTCTTGGATTTATATGGATTGCAAAAATAATGTAGAAGGATCTCTGAACTGTTTTTATTTAAAATTATATAAGATTCTTTCATACAGCTGCCTCCACGGTTTAAATTATTTAACTTGAACATTTTTATGGGTTTACAGGAATAATATAAAACATAACATTGTTTGTACCATGTTGTTGGTTGTTTGAGGAACTTTATTAATTTTCTTAAACAATAAGTTCCCTTAAATTGTAATGGATCTCATTGAAATTGCACGAAAATTTAGACCTACATTTTTACTATTATGTACGGTTACTCAATTATAACACAAAGCAGTAGAATTTATTGCTTCTTAAAAAATACATTATATTACAAAATGCTTGTCTTAATCCGGAATGAACCCGGAAAGTAAATCTCAGTATGTGCATTAAAGTGGGCCACGGTGGTGCCGCTGTGAAAGAAATTGAACCAAGGAACGTTGCGGCCTGCCAAACACATTTGGCAGCGAAATAATGCCAGTGATTGTCCCCGATCGTAAAAACATAAGGCTCATTCCATACGCGTTTAAATGCCTATATCGGGTTCATTAGCACGAATTCAAATCTTTGTGTCTAATTTTTGAATATGTCTATTGCGTATCGTCTTACCGCAGAGCATTAAAACACTCAATGAAATCGCTCTTCCCAGTTTACAAGTTATTGAATTTTCTTCTTAATCAATTCCTTTTTTTCCTCGAAAAAAAGATTATATGTATATTGTATTATGTCACTACCCGACAAACAATAGACAGGCCACTTGCTAATAGTAAAACCGAAAGACATCACCGACGCGGTGTTGGTCAATAATGAACAGCATGCTAACAGAAATAGTAAAAACTTACAATTTATGTGTGTTGATCAACATTTGGCAATGTTTCAAACGCATAAGAGCGGTGACACACTGAAAGCTTATGCAGTGATTGAACGACGATAAAATCTCGATAGAGTATCGATGCTAACACGGCGCTAGTGATACAGATATTATATTTTTGGTCTGTTGTATCTAACATTGTATCCATGGCCACGTTGTCACATACCCACACGTGTTTGAATCGATTCAGTGCTCGGTTGCATCGATACAAACGCTTATTTTTAGTATCGAAATCATTCGTGTTTTGATGCATTCGTCTCGCTCAACTTTGATATTAAACTTACTTATTTAATCTCTGTTAGATGATTAGTTTTAATTAAATCCGTTAACAACTAGTAAAAGTTAAAATTAAAAATTAATTTAATTAATTTTAATTAATTTAATTAATTACTTGCCATATTTAAAAGTTCGAATTACGTGAATCAAGTATGTGTTTGTTGATTTTGCATGTCTTCTAGCATTTGTATTCACCTCAGGAAGTCTTTATGTAACGCGTGTTAGGAGTGTTGTTTTGTGATTACCCAAGAATCCAGTTACGGAACATGTATAAAAATAAGTTAATTATGCAGCATATTGATTAATTTTAAAGATTTTATTGATCTATATGTATGGTACAGATCAGTTTTGTAATAAAAAGCAGTCGGGTCATCTGCTTATAATTTATCACCTTCTTCATTCTAATAAAAGGCGTAAAAAGAACGATCTTTCAGAGCTAACGTTGCATTGGCGACTATTCTGGGGTTGCACGTGTCTATAGGCGACGTTGACGCAACTGATGCTAATTTAGCCATCTGATTGTGGCCTGTCTGTTTATTCGTTAGTCCATAAATTATAAAAAAAAAACATATTCTGCTTTGTTTACTTAAGCTTAAGTTTTACAAGAACATCTGATTCTGATATTGATAACGTTTATTATACGTTTAAAACACACTTTATCGTCGTGTCTACGTGACTTATTGCATATTTAATAAGTGCAAGTGTTGTTAGTCGATATAAACACACAACACACACACACACACACACACAAGCAATAATAACGTATATGTACACTTGATAGGATTAAATACTCACACTTGTGAATAGTTGGCTGCATTCGTAAATGGATTAAATCTCTTGTTGATGTAATGGCGATGGAGAAATGCGCTTTACATATCTTTCAAACTAGGCCATTGTTATTTAGAAGTGTAGGTGTATCTGTGGATAGTTTTTAATTATTTATTTGTAAACTTGTTAATTTTTAGGATAGAGGTGTCATAGGCAAATAGTATTGTTTCAGTACTAATGAAGACGGAGGTAAGCAACTAAAGGCAGTCAATATTTGGTCGTTGTAAAGTTTCATAGGTGATTCCGTCCGTTTTAGAGCCCGTTTAGCTGTCAGAATAAGTCGTCATTGGACTCTCGAGTTGGGTTTTGGTTTTGGTTGGAGTTGGCACTGAAGCAACTAAACCTTAAGTCTTGTTAAAAATAAAATAAAAATACAATTTTACATGGATAAACATGACGCAACCAAATATTATATTTCGCTTCTAATTATTTAAAGTTGGCAGAATCGTGACGCAATAATCAAATTTTGTTTAATAAATTATAAAACACATTGCTTCTCATTCGAGTATTAGAGCGGTTTCTCCTGCTTAAATGTAATTGAAAACGAGCCGTTTCTCTGCTTTTCATTCTACACAATTCCATTTGATAAACATATAAGTGTACTTTTTCTATAGCAAGATTTCTTGTCCACAGTGACATGTATATGCAAATGCATTAGGAGAAAAACAATGGCTCTTGCAGGTTTTTTCCTCCATATATTTTGTATTTTTTACATTTGAATATCTAGCGAACGAGCAGATGCATAACCCGATGGCAAGTGGTCACAGCCGCCGTTAGGCATCCATCTTGGAATGAAATTTTCGGGTATCCGACTTCTAAAACCCTCACGGTAGTCTTTTGGCGTATATAGTATGATCGCACCAGCACACCCTTAGCCCTCAGAAGCAATTACCTATGAGTTGATCCTATGAAACTCTCGATTTGAGATAAGCCATACTACTAGCACAAGAGACTTTAGTAGCAAGTAATTTACGTTAAATATAATAACTGAAATGTTTTCAACATTAATAAAACCAAATAAGTTTTCTGTTAGCAAAAAAATTAATTAAGGCTAAATGAAATTTGATATAAAAACTTTTTAATTATAAGATATTATATCGTATACCAACCACGACGGACGATCAAGACAAGAAGTAAGCAATAATGACAGTGAATCGTGAAATGTATATAAACATGGCTTAACTTATTAATATGCTTGATATGCGGAGTGCAAGGTAGGTTGCGGTCGACTATCTCGAGGGAGCGTCACCAATAACACTTAATTATTGTTTTATTTTTATTATCTGTTGATGACTATATAGCCTGTGGTAACGTATCCATTAAGTATCAATGCTTACACGATTATCATACAAACATAATATACCTATTGCAACTCAAAAAGTTTTGTGAATCATCAATGGTTAAAATAAATATTGTTAAACGTTTTAAAAGAACTTTCCGCCAGCATATTTATGCAAGGTGTCACGTGTCTAAACCAATTTTCGGAACACCTGTAATTTGTAATATAATAAGAATTGTGTGTTATTGAAATATAATAACATGGTGTTAAATCAGGAATGTGAGGAGGAAGTCCGAAAAAGTCCGAAAAAAGTCCCTCATTTTGTGCGCTCAGTTTTATAATAAAACAGTAGCTCAGGGACTTAAGTGTTTATTTCTTGTTGTTAAAAGCAGTGAAGACTTTTGACTAGCATTTGGTAATGTATCATTTTTCAATATTGTTACTTTGATTGCTTAAAGAAATTGGCAAAAACTCCTGTAAAAATTCTTGTATGGTTCCTGATTCAATATGCAATATGGACTGAATCTATTTATACCTAATACACCGATTATTTTCAATTAGTTTTTGCTATCAGGTTCCCTTTTAGGGAGAACGGTCATAGGCAAACGCTTCTGTGATTATGTCTCAAAGTTATCGACTGATTTCCTTAAAATTTTGGCCGTATTGGGGTGGCCCAGAATACTGACCCCCATCCTATGCCGGCAGAACAGGGTGTCGTAAGAGACGACGGAATCCGGCCAGCTTAGTGGGTTAGTGGTAGGGTTTTATATAAGGATTATATTATAATAGTATTATTAAGAAATTATCTATCCGTGAAGCTTGTCTGTCTCGCTATCGCCCTACTGTTTGAGTTAGCCACCAAACGTTTGTCGTCTATTTATATTTAAAAATGTTATCGACTACGGATAAATTCGTTATAGCAGTTTATGTTGTTATGTTAGCCTTTATCCAAAAATGCTCTTTAAAGTCTATCGAATGATTGTCCGGTTTTTGAAAATCGCGCGGAAATTTTATCAGCAAAAATCCATTTAACAATGCGACCCTATTTTTAAAGTTGATAGTAAGTGGATGAAAATTTTAAACTGAAATATTCTATTTTTGCCTAGAATAAGCGTTCTTTCTTTATAAATAATAAATAACTACCAAATGTTTCAAAGCAATAAATAAGTGTTTTAGAGGACCTAGCAAAGGACGGTGTCCAGAAATAGGTGAAGATGATTTACGATGTTGTTGAAGGGCGTGCAAAGATAAAATTCAAAAACTTGATTGACGGAAACTTTAAAGCAACGAGAGGTTGGGTAAAAATACTTAAATCAGGTATTTTTTTTATTTCTAACTTGAAATATTTAGGGTGCGTCTTATAATCAGTGGCGTCTTAGTATCTTGTATCTTTCGTAGTATCTTGCACATAAAAAAAATATAGTCAATAAATCTGCGTGAATTTTTTTTTAACTATTAATAACTAACTAATAGTAACTATTTTTAAGGTGCGATATGAAATACTTTATTTTTTATGGTTCGAGTGCCAAAATTTTTTGATGATAAGCAAAAAATTACCTTGCTCGTGCATATTTGTAACACCATTGTCGTCAATAGACTCTTTTTTGATCGGTGAGGAATCTATTGTTTCGCTTGCCCTCACTACAACAAAAATAGCGAAAAATTAAACAAAGATTTTACAAGGAAGGCAGTAGTTATCAATTAGCTTAAGTGTGATTAATATATACTAAACAACAGCTTAATTCAAGTAGAAATGAATACACTTGGACTCCCTCATACCTCCTGCATTGTTACGGAAGGTGCACCGCTAACAAATTCAAAGCTATTCCGAAACCTATTTAGTTAATAGTAAATGTTACAATGTCAATTTCATGGCCAAGGTTTCCCAACGAGACCTCCAACAAGAATGTTAGCATCTCGTTAACTTCAAAGCAATTGCGGCATTGCACGTAACATCAAATTATTACCGCTTAGGTACGTATTTCTTCACATTTAATTACATAATTTCCGGAATTATATTCTAAACATGTGATGTTTGGTTTACACACTGACATGTTTTGTTCCAGTAACCTTTTCGTGTTCATAGTCATGCATATAAGGAAAGAATCTCATAAAGATTTTATTACGTCGTTCCAGCGGTAACGGCTCATGTCAATAAGACCGACTAAAGTAAAGTCTATGAGGACTGAACATTTCGCTATATTGTGTCTTCAACCCTTTAGTGGTCCACTGCTCCGTGCGCTGCCCCGGGGTTTTGGAAATTCAGGGGGAGATCCATTATGCTGCTCTGCACTTACCTACCGAAGTACCTTGCCGTCTTTACTCTACTTCAAATGGAAATCAACGCAGTAAAAATGTATTCCTCTTTGACACTGGTCGCAACACAACTTTGTAGGCAAAAAGGAAGTTTCTTTGTCGCGTACATGTGTAAGTTACTAATAATTACTGTTAAAAATACTGTTAAAAAGCCCTATGGTTATCCACATAATCGATTTTTAAAAACAACAGCACAAAGTTTTTATTCTGGCTTTCTGGGCCGTCCATGACCGTAAACACGAAAAAGCGTTTGGTCTTGTTGAATAATTAAATATATTTGGCAGAACACGCACATGCCTTTCAAACCCTTCTTTGTTTCATAATATTTAATACTGAACATTTAGGCCATACATATATTTTACCATAACATTACGAATACATGTCAAAAATACGAAAAATTGTTGAACATTATACACAGTGAGTATGTTTATGGCCGCCTATATGTATATGTCAAACAATTAGGTTCGAACAGCTCTCAAAATGACGTTTAATAAAGTTGTATTCCACAATCTCCTCTAAATAAAGGTTGGCACACTTCGTACCCATTCCAGAACAGTTTAAACAACTGCCAGGTTTCTTATGCTGGCTTCCTATCTTAAACAATGTCTAATACGCAGATATTTTCGAAGAATTAAAGACGCCTGCATGATTATTAACCAAATCTACCTCTGTGACCAAGTGGACAATCTCAATCAACAAATACATTTAATTCGATCTCATCAGAAATAAACGATCGTTTTATCATCCCGCCAATGTTTAACAACAAAGATCTAAAGATCTTGAAGAGTCGCGTCAACACGGTCAATATTTCGGCAAGTGGCAAGAGGATCTTTAAACTTCTTTATTATCAATGGACAGAAATACCTCTTGAAGATTTGAAGTTTTGTTTTTTATGCCCACAGAGGCGTGGTGAACACGGCAGTTTGACTCTTGATGTTAAATTGTTCGTTATTTTCCATTCCGATCTGCCAGAATATGTGAAGCGGCTCTGTTAGCGGCTGGTGTTGGCACATATTCAGTTTTAAATGCATCGAGAATATATATATGCCGTGCGAAATGTAATTATAGTCAGTGTTGTCAGAGAGCCAGCATTAAAGGAATCCTCCGGTTCCATCTTAGCCGTCGATGATGCCTTAGATATTGTGGGCGTATGAGTGACGTCGACATAACGACTTGTCACCAGGTGGCAAGTCGGTTCGTTAGGAGACTAAAATGAATTATACAATGATACAGACTAAGATAAATACCGCTTGTTCTTTAAATATCCGGGAAACCGAATGCGTCATTATTTATCGAGACGGGACGGCTTGGGTATTTATACCACTCCATTTCAATGCAGTTCATAGATTTACTAAATGAGAATTACAGCGGTAGCTACAAGCTACTGTGACTAGATATCTTATAGTTACTGTACCTCAGTCAAAACATATCGGTGTAAATCAGAGTTGACAAAAATTATTTACTTCTATTATCTGTAATTCTTTGAATACATAAACAATATTTTTCATGATATTCGAGTGACTCAACAGAGAGTGTCACTACAATTTATTTGTCGTACGACACACAACTAACATAATTAATACCTAACTGTCAAACAATTATTTTCATGTCCTTCTATCAGTGCTTATGTCATGAGAGGAAAAGGATATAAACAAGTCAATGATACAACTACAATAATGTACAATAATCCACATTGTAGTGCTTGGAAACACGTAAATGAAATAGTTTATTTAATAGTGTAACATATTAATTGTATTACACTGTCTTTTCTGAGATACGGTTACATCCTCATAGTTTTTTTTTGTATGTAAATAACCGACAAACAAGCATACGAGCCACCTGATAAGTGTTCACTGTCACCCATGGACATATCAGCAAGACTAAAGGTATCACTGATGCGTTGTCGGCCAGGAAATGAGAGGAAAAAAAGACAGAAAGTACATAGTTCGTATTTTCAATGAAAAGAAAGAAAAAAAGTATATACATCAGTTTTACCCTACCGTATCGAACAGTGACAAAAAATTATTTTTTACTTTTTCGGACGTTTTATTCTTTTTAGTTAGGTCGACCTTACAAAATACATAATACTTTGCCCTAAATATATCTTAAAATAGTAATATTATTTTTGTCTTTTATAATCCTAGTAATAGTTTTTTATTATTGCCAGACACACCAGCGTGGTTCTTTTTTACCATAGCGAACAAGCCGGGGCGGTATTTTTTTTACATCGTTTAGACACTGACATAGTTAACATTTAATCATCGCTAGACGATTACACGTCGTCATTAATTTAATCTGTAATTTATGACATAATCTAGAGAATATAAAATCATGGAGATGGCTTTTTCTAAATCCAAAATCATCATTGATCATCAAGAAGTTGTTGCATATGATGACTTATACGATATTTATAAAACAAATAATGTTTTGATTAGACAATTAGATATTACTGTAAGATCCCTGTTCATTCTTAAATTTATTGTAAAAAAAATATAAAAATACTAGCTAGTGTTAGTATATAAATAAATAAATAAACGTTTACACATTTACACAATTAGTAAATATAAATACAAGGAAAATCTACCTCCTATTACTTATTGGATTATTGTTCCGTCTAACAATATAAATAAACAAGAGTTTGACCGGTACCGGAACAAAAATGCATTAATATTTGTTGATAATATTAATATAAATTGTGAGTAATTTTAAATTTTATATCCGTGCAATGACACCGCGTGTCGTTGGTACAATTCAAGGCAGTCGTAACCGAGGCAAAGGTCGTAAACCTTAGACGATGTACGTAGGTACTTTTACTGCTTCGATAACCTACCTCCTTATGTACGACTCGATACAAATTAACTGCACATAAATCACAATATTGATAAAGTAAGTTGTTTGTAAACTTTTCGGTGTTAACGTCCCGATTGACAATCTATTTTTAGTATCGAGAGAGCAAACGAGTAGCTGATTTGGTGTTGATGTGTGGCCACTGCAGCCCTTGGACAGTTGTACCCGATCTAAAGAGAACCACTACTGTACAATTTGGTGGGTAGTCATTGGAAATAAAATTAAAACATTGTTTGGAACCCGGCATGCTTAGGTAAGCTTATGGTAATTTGCACGCGTCTGTGTTTCCGCCTACGTATGATATAGGAGTCTTCAGGAGTAGAGTATACTTTTATAAGTTAATGCGTTGAACAACTAGAGTTTATCACCGTTTACTCACCTTCAGGTGGTTACTTACCACTTACTTATTCATTAACTTCTTTTTATGTAACAAAATCGTTTATGACGTGAGGTTGATTATAAGGACTAGATTTTTAATTCAGATAAAAGTGTAAAAATCTCAAGATCAAATTTAAGATTTTAAAACGTCTTTTATTGTTTTAGGGTGTACCCCGAGTTGTGATAACTTACGAGTATGGCGGCAGTTACATACCGTAGTATAGCATTGCAATCAAGTTATAACCGTCACGCTGATGATGTAATTTGTTATCGCCGATTCGTGCTCAGCGCGAGTGGTGCGTGATCATCCTGTAATTAGTTTTGCGCTACACTTAGTGTATCGTAAGTTATTTCGAAACTTCCAGTACATGTCTCGGTTTGGACGTTTCGACTTATTCAGTGTGTAGATCAATGTTAAATATTTGTTTGGACGATATGTGTTTACACAATTGGAAAGTGTCGTACTGCGCATACTGCTGAGAAGTTGTTTTAAATATAAATAAAACGAAGTTTATAACATTGTGGGCTCCGTTTTAACTGAGACCATACAAACTGCTAGTGCGTCACGTTCACCAACGAAGGTATTATTAGCATCGGATTTCTCCTGTTCAGATTACAGAGTTCCCTGGGCTCTGTACCACCCAGTCTAATCTCGTAAGTAATTAAGTTACGCATAAGTTGTTTTTTTTTCACGGTAACGTCGAGAAAAAATCGGAAATAAATTTTTGCTTACTTTGGAACAATTTACTTGCTGTCGTCTATGCCTGATTTTTTTCCTTAAACTCATGTACCACTCCAGTAGTAGAACAATTAATATGAATGGTTCTTCAATTTGTATTATGTAGATAAAGTTTCGTAATTCAATCGTAAATCAGTTACAAGAGCACCTTTTATTATTGTGATGGTGTGAATTTGTTTCATCACAGTGGATCTTGTTTAACATAACCTGAACTGTGTTTTGACTAATGATAACAAATGTTGTAACTTGAAGAGAGTATACTTGATATGTTTAAAAATTTGTAGGACGAAGCGAGTGTGCTAAAAGTAACGTTTGTCAAAATTGTGGTCTAGAAAATTATTGCGTCCATTTTAACAATTGTCTCCTGGCAACCTTCTTATTTCTCAATGACACAACATGCAAGAACACGAATGGAAGGAAGCTTGCCAAATAGATAATTAATTACATATTTTTACATTATATTATGGATGATCTATCGATGTCGTGTGACTATTAAAATAGGTGAACGGTAATAACTTTTACGATGGTAACTTATGTTTACGATGGCGATATTACAACACTACCATAGAAAATTTCTGTCTTTGGGCAACTTTGCGGTTCAAATAGGAGAAGAGCGTATGGGCCAAAAAATGATATTTTCTTTTCTCTTATTGCGTCAGAAAAATTAGTAAGACTGTCCTGCGCGGTAATTTTCTTATCTCACAAATCAGTCTCACAGTTTATTCCTAGCTGTTATTGCTTTATATTGTGGGTCATCTTACCAATTAATATAGAGAAATTCGCTATAATAATTACTATTTCTGGTGTTTGAACGATTTATTACGGTTGAATAAATCAAGAAACTTAATATTATTACATTTGAAGCTTAAGCCAAGTCTTTAAGATGTTGGTCTCGGCACGGATGGATTTTTCCGTCTGTCATTCAAATTTTGCACGCAACTCTAAATTTTCATATTATGCACGTATTATAAATTAATTATGTGTGAGCAACACATGTGACGGATAGCATAGTGATGAAACCTGTGCATCTGAGATTTCTCTATAATGTTCCTGTAAATGTGTGAAGTCTGCCAATCCGCATTTGGCGGATGGAACTACGGTGACGGTTTTATATTTTTTTAATCAATACGATGTCAAGGAATAGACTTTTAGAGAGCTATTAATTAGTTTTTCATTTATTAATTGGTAAATATTCCATCGCATTTTGATCAACAAATAACCTAAAACAGAGCTATAACCTAAAAATTTGCGAAACCGGAATAAATTTGAATTTTACTGTATCAAATTTCAGTATCTCTTAAATCCAAATATGGCCTTAATAATTGATCATGTTTTCTATCACAATTCGCTAAGAATAATATGTATGATGTTTAAACTTTAAACTAGAAGAAATTGATCATATTTACGATAACGGTGGCGTAAGACCAGAATGAGAAATTGTAATAAAATGGAAACTAGAATGTAACAATTCTTTCCAGTCTATAAGGTAAATAAATGAGTTCTATGGAAAGAAAATTTTAAACTACCCTCGAATTACAACAATAATAAACAATATCTAGTAATATCTAATTATGTCAACCACAATTCAAACTCGATCACTAAGTCGTGTTGGCTTTTATAAAACCACAAGAAACCAAAAAATGATTTGTTTTATAAATAAAGATTGGACCACCACTTTTTATGTTATTACCGACATATTAGCAACCGCTTTACACCATCGATGTCCACCGCCACCTCTATACCAGCGTCGCCAATACGTTGCCGACCAACAAACGGTGATCCCACTAAGTTTCCAAAATGGCATGGTGGTTATGAAACTTCGCCTTCTTTTACTTTCTTAATAGATTTTTATTATCGTTCATTGTTTAATCAAAATATCAACAATATGACAGCGTCAGAAACCCCCGATGCGGCCATTCGTATTGAAATCCAAGCCACTTTACTTCCTTATTGTAAACCAAGGACCTTCCTAGATGTTATGGCGACTGTAGGTGAATATTTACCTACAACAAAGCCTTGCATTTTACATGTCATACATATTTTAAAAGTTTACATGCCAAAAACATCGTATGTTCATGAGTCGTTTAACAGTTCTAGCTCGTTCATGTGATAGATATTTAGTCGTAATTCAAACGCTTCAAGATTTCTTTAAATTCAATCAGTCCCACTTACTGTTATTTGTAATCATTAAGCTATGTCAATGTCTTTGAGCAGCTTAAAAACATTTGAAATTTGGCTGGTGGAGACCAATCGGCACTCGGAATTACCAGAAGATACCCGTGCTCTGTAGTATCCCACTATACGGTTAAGCACTCAAAACACTATCAGGTCAATCGCATCTGACATCGCTGTTCCTTATTGAAACTTATTTTAACAGAGTAGTGTATACTTTACCTAACATCATTAACTAACTTCGCACTTTTGACTGTCAACTTATGTACAGCCTTGGCCAAAAGTATTAGGCACCCTACAACTTGCTGCATATTTCGGGTATAAAAAAAATAAAACTAGTTTTGGTTGTTTCATAATTTTATTTCCTTAATAAATATTAAAAAAAACTAATATTTTGTTGGACCACCCTTGGCTTTTATTACAGCAGCAACTCTCTGAAGCATGCTGCGTACAAGTTTAAGGCACACGTCTGGGGATATTGCATCCCATTCTTGTACCAACGCGTTTTTTAATGTAGCTTTGGATGTTATGCTGTGCTCTTTGATTTTGCGTTTTAAAACACCCCATAAATGCTCTATTGGATTGAAATCCGGAGACTGGGCAGGCCAATCCAACAAGTCAATACTGTTATCCGCAAACCAACGCATCGTGGTCGCTGATTTATGGCAAGGCGCATTATCTTCCTGGAATAAAACGCCATTTGAATTTGTGTCGCCAAAAATTCTTGAAATTGAAGGCACTAATGCTGTTTCTAGTACATTAATGTACTTTTCACTATTCATACGACCTTCGCATATGAACATTTCGCCGACACCATCCGCAGCCATGCAGCCCCAAATCATAATGCTGCCTCCGCCGTGTTTTATGGTCGGCACTACACAATCTGAGTGATATTCTTCGCCTTTCCGTCGCCTCACAAACGTCACACCTGGCGTTCCAAATACCTGTAAAGTACAAAAAAATAGCACACATGAAAAAAGTTTATGCCATTTTAATTTGAAGAGTACTACAAAATTTATCATTGTAATTGTGTAATAAAATAATTAATAAAACTAACCTCGAAGTTGGATTCGTCAGACCAGAGAACGTTAAACCAATCCGTCTCTGTCAAATGTTGGTGTCTCAGAGCCCAATCAAGCCGTTTTTTTTGTTCGCTTCTGAAAGCCACGGCTTCTTCCTGGCTTTGCAGCCCTTTAAGCCTGCTTCTACTAGCCGCCTTCTAGCCGTTCGAGCGCTGATCGGCTTTCCGGACTCTTCAGTTAAAGACGCAGCTAGCTCCGAAGAAGTTTTTTTTCTGTCTTTCAAAGACTCACGGATAAGTTTCCTGTCTTCACGGCTTGTAGTAACTCGTTTTCTGCCGGTTTTTGGTTTATTTGCGTGAGTGCCGGTCTCCGCAAACCGTTTGATAGCGGATTGTACTGCGCATCGCGAACATTTTACTAAGTTCGCAATTTCTTTTTGCGACTTTCCTTGCTCGTGTAAAACCTGGATTCTCACACGATTTTCGAAACTAATTTCGTATTGTTTTGGCATTTTTAGTTCAGTATTTTTTCAATTTAATCACGAAACCACAAATGTACGATCTTTACACTATGATTTCCAAATGCAGACTGACCGAATATTACAAATAAACGACCAAGAAACAACGAATATTTTATTATTGATGCACCAGATGTTTTATGACCACCAAATATGCGGCCCATTTGTTTTAAATAGCGTGTCATTATACCGGTAATCCTATAAAAAAAGAATATTACTCGTTGTTCACCTAGCACAGATGTGCAGTAACTTTATTGGGGGTGCCTAATACTTTTGGCCAAGGCTGTATGTGTAGTTAGAAATGACGGCATTACTAATAAATGTTGATTATTTAACGTAATACGGCGCAGTTATTGCCTTGACAACACTGAAGCCGTTAAAACACAATTTCTATTACTGCTACAGTTATAATTGAACGTGGAATGTTCACGCCAATTAATAAGAATTTTTCCGCTTGTGCGTAAATTGCTTCTTTTGTCTACGAATGTATGAATTACAGTGATAAATTGTATTGTATTGTAAGGCTCCTAATAATAGTTTTTCTTATATATACTGCATGTACAGAAAGCGAACAGTTAAAATTTTATTATAAGTATAAAAGAAGATCATTTCTGTTGGAGTTTTACTCGGTCTAATTGCCTCAAGACTTGTCAATCGAGTAAACCTTTACGGGTCTGATTAGGTACCACCTTATTTAACTTACTCTTAACCGTAAAATGTATTTAAGCAAGCATGTTTTAACTAGCTTATTTACTGGATCCTTCTTGGCAGACAATGTGTTCCTGACCCCTCTATCTCTGCTCACAATCTTCTTAGCTGGAAACTGTTCGATTTCTGAGTCAGAGATGGTTATCACCATCGTCTGTGCGCTTGTTGGCTATTGACATAAAAGTACTCTTAACATAGCGTTTATGGTTTATGTACACATATCACGAGTTGAAATTGTTTTTAACCAAACATAGGTTAAATAAATAATATTTCACAGTCACTTACAGACTACAGAATAAATGATCATTTACTAAACTTCATTAAACGTCATGAATAGCTAAAGTCACGAGATATTGAACTCTTTATGTAAGTAACATGAATTAAACAGAAAAAAAAATTTGAAAATCAGAAAATATACCTAATCGAAACCGTTCTTGTATCTTGAAACTCATCGTTCATGATATCTACGACAACTTAATCTACGCGACTACATATAAGTGATTCTTTGTACAAGTTTCTGGGTAATTCATATCCGTTATTATACGCCAAAAACACGTAACTCGCGTATTGTAGACTTTTTAATGTTTATGTAGAGTGTGTGAGTTTGCTAATTCACTTTGTTTGCATTCTCATGAGTCACTATGCTTACTCGAACAGAAGGTACGAGTATGGTAATTCATTGTTAATTAATGATAATAAATTCAATGTTCCATTGCTCGTATCACATACAAAAGGAATCCCTACCACCTGCTGTTGTTTACTTCTTGCAAATGTAGAAAACTTTGATACCGTGATTCAACAAAACCATGGCATCATCTCTTATGACATTGTAGAAGTTAGCCACAAATTTGAAGTAATAAGTTAAGGTACATTTATGTTGATGGGAGACGTTTGTTACACCAGACACAGTAGTGGAACGTTGGAAACCAAGAAGAATTATCTCGCTTGGTAACTGGTTCTTCTAACATTTTCATAGAAACACATAAAACACATGGTTTTATTTCAAAAGCAGGGTATTCAGACAGGTGGATGAAAAGCCTCAGCATAGTGCTATTAATTGATTAAAATTACTAATTGCTCTATTAATTAGACTGAGGAGTAGTCATACATAAAGTAAATCAATGGGGCGCCTGATTTAAATGCGTTGCTGACTGCAATGATTTTCTACTGAAAATATAAAATTTCAATTCAAATCAAAATACCTAATATTGTAAATACACTAAGGCACGTCATTTTTTGCTTCTATTATCGTTTCCCAAAGAGACTCATCAGCACATCTCTTAAAACAACATTATGACAATTACAAAGTAAGTTTTAACCAGCGCAAAATCGGTTGCGGCACTATCATATCCCGGTGCCTTTGTCATTTATATATTCATCTATACCATAATATCCTTCACCTATAAGCTGTGCTTTAACACGTCGCTTAAAAATGGCAATAGGTAAGTATCAACATTAAACCTCATTGTAGAAACGAACACCGAGCCCCATAAAAGAACGCTGAACCTTTTAAAGGCGATATGAAGTATATAGTTAATCGGAGCAACTGGCTGCATTACCGTTGTGATGATTTTACCAGCTATCCAACTGTTTACTTCGTCGAATAGTAACATCACTATTAAATAACAAAACTTTTTTACAAGAACCGTTTACAATGCAGGTCAGTTCAGTTGTTCACGCTTTTTGCCTATCAACATCAAATTGTGTAGCTAATAACGTTTGATGTTTCGAGGTTCTTTTTTTCATTATGAACTGAGTGAGATGTCGAGATAGATTTTTTATCATTATCATTCGTAATTAATCGTAGCCCTTTCTGGAAAACGGACCGTAGAATGACAAACAAGCGTAAGATACTCATCAAGTTTCCATCTTGCATTTTAACATTTTGCGTAGTCATCGAATATAAGCTAAGATGGACCAGGTCTAGATGGGTGATGGCTAGTGAAAATTTCACGGGAGTTGGATGGACCATCATATCGACTGTGTACTATAAATGTAATAAAACCTTTTTCTGTTTCAGCTGTCAGTCTCTACAGTTTCCTTCCTTTATGTGTTTAACGCTTGCTTGTAATCTTTTAAAAACTAGTCTAATCATACTATCTCAGTCTTTAACTTTTGTTTTCCAACTTTTTTATTGTGATTACGCAAGATTATTTTATGTGTATGCTTAGGTGGATGTCCTTTTGTTTTATGGTATAGATATTTTTCCTGTTATATATGTGTATATTAATTAAGTTATCAAATCCGTCTAAACTTTCTCCTTTCTGATGTTTTCTTCTCTCAATGGTTGTTTCAAACATATCCCACATTAGCAATAAGACCAGTTATTGTACCGTCTAGAAGTAGTAGTGTAATTACGTTGAGTACATAGTAAAGAACATTATTCTATGTAACCCGTCTACACTGGCTCATATTCCTAAAAAGGTTTAATAATGGCTGCTAGTGTTATCCAATACCATCATTGTGTACCATTATGTTCAGTAACGTACAGTAAAAGGGTTCAGTAATAGACAATGCGTTTTATTGTGTAAGTACTGCTTGTAATTCTACACTGTCTGCTTTCTCGGCACTTCGCAAAGAGCAGGCGTAATGGAATACGGGAAGATAATAGTATGTTACCTAGTGATGATTGAGACTATATACTTGTAGCTGCTATGCCTAGGCTGCTGTATGCAAGTTTTTATACATTTTTAACTGACTTTAAAAATGGAGGAAGTTTTAGGTTCGTTCGTTTTTTTATGTATGTGCAGCCATAACTTCACTGTTCATGAACCGATTTTGATCATTCTTTTTTTAGCCTAAAGAACATGATTCGCAATCGGTCCCTTACAAATATGATGAGATCTAATGATGGATATGGATGTTCGCACTAATCTCAATAACGGCTTAACCAATTTAGTTCTGGTTTTCACTAATACAATATTGCAGTAAGCATCACTTAATACTTAAAGTTTGTTTTATTGCAAACTGTCCATATATAAAAAAGAATTAATATTGTAATTTGTAATTCATAGAACGAGAAAACCGAGTCCTAAAACAATGCATATGCTATTTCTAAGCGTAAGGCGTAATTTTTATAAAGCGAAGCGAGGGCGGTTTCCTGGTTGTGCAATAAATACTCTACACGAACGAGAGCAGGTGACTTTGATCCGGTACTACTATATTATATACTATAAGTACATTAATATGACACGAATTAAGCTGCTGCATTATGTCTGAAGTTAGATACTGTACTACCAGAGTGTTTTATCATAACCCTTAACTAAAATTGTGACATAAGTCAATACTACTCTTTTAGAACAACTTTTAAGCCAAGTTACTATTCACTGTGTTCATACACGCTAATGGCATTGTTTTTCGATAAAACAAATTAAATGCGATACAATTATGCAAATTGATGTTAATTGTAACAACCGCGAGGATGATCTGAAAGTAAATTATGTATTAATTATTTAAATCGTTTTAAGGTAGTCGCTCGATAAAAACACGATTAACATTGGAAGGTTATTTTAAATGAAAAGGAAATACAAATCGATAACTCAGTTTAATGCTCCAGACACGCTTTGTATTAAACTTGAATAGGTCAAATAAAATAATAGGTACGCGATAAACTGACGCTACGGTGTAACGATAATAGAATACGAAATTATTGAAATGGTTATAAATGAAATTAAATTTAATTTTAACTTTGATATATTTAGAATATAATCCTAGTTGTGGGAGGTTGGGTAGTCCATTATCTACAGTAGCCGTTTAACATCAAGTAGATCGTGAGTCTGTTTGAAACTTGAATGTTAATTTTAAAAAATCAAAGTGCGAATCGGTATTGCATTGCTAGGATACATTATACTTATTTGAATATTTTCAGTAAGACAGGTTTTTTATTTAGGTTTTTCTGTACCATGAATATCAAAACAGTTCAGTATCATTTGTTTTCTTTAGTTGTCAACCAATTTTTTTTGTTCGGTAACTATTGACCAGTTTTAGTGTTAGCAATACAAAAAAAAACGTAATGTGATTGTCGTTGCAACAAAAATATATGTATACTTAAAATTCGGTTATATTTCACGCCCGTATGTTCATAAAATTTTAAATGCACAAAGATCCCTTTGTCAAAACTTGAAAGTGGATCGAACTATGTACGTGTTAAGGACAGTGACCTCGTTTGGAAATGTCAGAAGCTTTCAAGTGATCATGTTAATAATCCTTATATAAATACTTAAAAAAATGTACAAAAAATTATTACAATAAACTGATTAATAATAAAAAAAAATAACGAATCAAAAAATACTTTATTTACGTAGAAAAATATCCGGTTTTTTAATTGAATAATATCTCGATATATGTTTTAAATGAAAACGACATGTTTCAGTAGGATTTTTTTTAAATAATATTCGACAGGTTTTTGTTTCGGTACTAATATCAATACAACGTCGTTTCAAGTAACCAATAGTAAATCTCGGAAAATCAATTGAATTAATGTTCATTTAGATTTATGTTTTTATTAAGGAATAGAACAACTTTGTTAGTATTTAGATGCCTCACAATAATTGTTATGAATTCCATATAACCTGTTCGTTTTTATAATAAATTAAAGACGGCCAGGTTAGTTTTAATTTCGAGCCCAAAGTCTTGCTCTGGACCAAAAGAGCGAATACTTCGGAAAACAGACAACTTAAACGTACATTAATTGTGTCATTTGTCTTCTGTTCACGCTGAAAGCCACAAAAAGTGGAGACTATCGAGGGTATCTAATAAATAAATAGAATATTTAAGAACATTTTTCTGAAACAGTTTTAAAATAAAAATATTTTTTTTTATAGTAACTTGCTTTAAATCTGCTCTAACGTTAAATAATTCTCATTCAACGTAATAACTTTTCTTTTTGAATTCATCAAAACCGTTAGATTTAAAAGAGCAATTTAGAGCTTTTAGAAATCTTTGAAGTAGGGAACTTCAAAGATTTCTTAAACCTACGACTACCTGCATTGTGATTAAGCTATGTCTTAACTCTAGTGACGGTTCCAAACAGCTCCCTTAATAGCGTCCCATGCATGCTCGATTGGATTTAAGTCAGGCGAGCCGGCAGGCCAGTCTAATCTTGTGATGTTGTATTCACGGAGAGCAGCATTAACTCGTTGAGCTCGATAGACCAATACAAATTGGTGCCCATGGTTTATTCTAAATGGTCTAACAATTCCATCAATAGCGACTGTTTTGTACATAACTGCAGTCATGTTGCCTTGATACGGGATCAAAGGTGTTCTAGCTCCAATCATTATTCCAGCCCAAAAGGACACCGATTTTCCACCTTGCTGAACAGTTCCAGTGGCAGTTCTTTGCTCTCCAGGTCTTCTCCAGACGCGAACACGTCGGTTATCCGGATGAGTACTGATTCGTGATTCATCAACAAAGAGGCAATTATGCCAAATGTTTTCATTTTCATCTTCTTCAATTTGGCAGAGTCTAGCCCATGGCAATCTGTGTCGCTGTCGTTGCCGTGAAATCAGAAGTGCTCGCCAGGACCTCCTCGCTCGTAAATCAACCTGGTGTTAGCAATTCCGAATCGTCTGAGTGCTAACTTCACGTCCAGTTGCAGCCCGCAACTCTGCCTTTATTTTGGTAGTGTTGATTGTTGGGTCCCGGGCAGTCAACAATTTGATATAGCGCTTCTGGGCAGCAGTCAGCACAGTTGGACGACCACTGCGAGGTCGGTCAGCTAAATTACCCATGTCGTAGTACTTCTGCAACGTGGTCACGACACAGGATTGGGATACGGAGACTCTGCGTGCTATTTCTCTCGTAGAATATCCTTCTTCTCTCAAAGTTATAATTCTTACTCGTAAACCATCTGATAATCCTTTTGGCATTTTTTTTCAAGCTAGATATCCTCCGAAAATATCGAAAAAACCGCTTGAATCGACTTGTATCAGATTTCTGAATGATGCTGAACTTTCTTTTATATTGAAAAACAATTGAAATTTTAGAATCTTTCATGTTCAAATTATGTATTTTTAAATAGAGAACAAAAAAAGAAAAATAAATCATGTTGTATTTTATCATGCTACGAAAAGGTTTCAATTTTTCGAACCGATCGCAAACTTTTTTTGATGTGTGTAGATACGTCATTATCATGACATCTAAAATTCTTTAACGGTATCGTAAGCTTTTTTTTCTATTAAATAATTCTTAAGCCATATTTTAAAATAAAATTTGTTTTCATCATTTTATATAAATGAATTGTGATGTGAAACGTCAACCTTATTATATTACTGCGTATTTTTCAGCTCATTTACATCGTTGTCTGAAATACGATTCTTTAAATACGCGACCTTGTTTAGTTTTGAAGGGTGTGGAGGGCTGTGACACTTGCAAATCAGACATTCAATCACCGCCCTTTGGAGTACATTTATATTTAGTATTTGTTGACCGTACCAAAAATATTACGGTGCAAATGGAAAGGTTATTTAATATTTACGCAATATTATACCTGCTACCCAAACCACATAAACCAAGCAACATAAACGAAGTGCAGATAACACAAACATTTTGAACACTTAAACCAGGGTGCCCCTTGTTGCTAGTACCGAGGAAACTCTGAGACATTATGTTCGAACATGTTGGTGATGACTTTGATGTTACCGATCTGCCTGTACGGAGGTGATCACTTATCATCTAAGTCCCGTCCCGACGGCTCGTTTGTCGGCTATTTACGTAAAGAAACGACTAGAGGAATCATGTTTCTGCTGCGCTTATGTATTTTGACGACAAAAGGCTTCACACCAAAATGCACCAAAAAGCCTACGACAGCTAGAAGACTGTCAGTTTTAAAGTAGCATGTAGTAAATTTACTTCAGTGGCTTAATGGTTCTTGACCACCTTCGATTTTTTTCGGGATCTTTTTGTTTTGTTTGGCCTTTTTCGCACAAACACGGACCTTCCTGAGGTTGCCAACCGACTTAAACTTAATAGAGGTTTGTCGTATTTTATCACGTATCAGATGATAATAAATTTTGATTCCCGACAGGTGAAATTATTATTTTACAAAAAATGTTTACACTTGCGTCCTTTTTTGTTTTTAACCGACTTAAAAAAAGGAGGAGGTTCTCAATTGGTCGGATTTTTTTTAATTTTTCAGAAATCTTGTAATTTGTTAACCGATTTGTAAAATTCATTTTTTTTATACATTCATTATTCCTGTTTGGTCCCACTTAAGGTTAAAGAAAAATTTCCCTCACACAACGAAGAACTTAGAGAAGAGTGAAAAATAAGAGATGAAACCAAGATATTCACCTTTTTCAAATTGAAATTGTTTTTTTTTGTTAATATATTTTGACATATAAATTGTGTAAAATTATAATGTTTGATAATTTACCTTGTAAGTAATAGCTTGTACGTAAATAGTTTTACTTATTCGAACCAGCGATCTTATTATATATGTTTTAATAAGAAGTACATAAGGTTTTCTTTGAGGAAATAATGAGAACTTTTTTAACTAATCAAAAGCGTGCAATTCTGAGTGACTTGTATAAATATTACACGTATTTTACAGCTTCCTTGCAAAACTAGCTTACCGTGCGATCACAATGGTCGTCCAACTAGCGGACAAGTTTCAACCTGTAATCCTACTTGGATTACATTCATTGTGCAAACATGTTAGCGAAGTATATTCCTAACTTTAATATCCCGACTGTCCACATCAACATCTTTCAATTCATTACCACTTCCATCAGGTGGGATCGTTGTCAAACATTAACTTATTCTATATAAAAACAAATTGGTTGCGAAGTAACTGACAAACACGGTTTCACGGCAAATAGTGACGGCCAAAATAGAGAGGTTTTTAATATATTTTTCTGGTTGCCGACTTCATTTAAGAGGACTGGTTTAGACTTAACATGGTCACGGTTCATGAAATAAGACAAACATATTATCAGCTTACAAAATAATTTTCGTCGTTAATTTTATCATAAAAAAAAATCTTCGATAAATTTGAAATTATATAGTTCAGATTCAGTGATCGAATCGTCTTGTATATTATATTTTAATACACAATGGAACATATAACAGTTTGTGAATATATTTTAAAGTAGTTGTTGTTACCTACAGACAGGCGTGGTCTAATTACGCGTCCATAGTATAGTGTTCAATCAAATACAGCGGAAACTGCACGGCTAGCGGAAGCGTGAGCGGGTATCGTAAATATATACATATTACACTCTACAAACAAAGGCTTGTGTTTTCTGCTAATTCTGTATGCACATATATTTGCCTATAGAGGATTTAAAAGTATAAACATTTATTAAAATTCTGATAAAACTGTTTTTAAAACGTTAATTCACCTCTCATAATTTTCAGGCTACCTTCAGTTGATAAATTATGTTAGGAAATACAGGAACCGATCAACAGCTTAACAATGGTCGTTAATGAAACAACAAACTTGCGTAATGTTTGTAACAATGGTTGTTTGTTACATACAATTATTGAACAATGTAGCCATTACGAAATTACTGAGATTTTTTTATTCATCACAAGTTCCGTGTTATTCATATAAATGTGTGCTTATCGTAAACTTTGCTGGGAAATAAATTTATAATACAAATAATGAACAAGTCAATAAAGGCTTATTACTAACGTCTCCGCGAGTGGCATGGACACACACAATCAGACATTATGAACAGCCGAGGTTCCGAATAATGTGTTATAAATGTCTGCTTCGGCCAGGAATCGAAACCGAGTAGCAAAAGTTACCTTAGACGTGATCTCCTCCTTCCAATTTTCAGTCATCCTACATCAGATTAAAAAAATATCTTTTTTAAAATAATAAATCAATAAAAGGAAGAATCCTATTCGACGTTTGAACATGATTGACTGGAAAATTGAAATCTTAAGACAATTTTATTAGAAATTATTCGCATGAATTTTATGAATAATGTGATTGTATCAATGTCATATACATACATACACATCGTTTGATCATAACGCTGTAGATTGTTACAGACAACCGTTCAGTCGTTCTGAGGGTTTTAAAGCCATTTCTTTTCTCGATAATTTACGAAAAATATACAAAGTTCAGACGCATCATAGCGTAGAAAAAAAAACAAAGTTATTTCGAAGTCATTCAGACAATTCACTTTAATTTATAACCACAAGTACGTGTCGTTGAATTAAGAATAGTTTTTCATTCGGACAAAGCGAAATATCAATATTGAATTAAAATGGTGTCTTCAACAAACAACGAAATGGATTAAGTTTTTCACCGCGGAAGTAGCTCAATGGCTGCGATACAAAAACGATCAATTAAAACCCTCCTCGCTCCACTTCGCTCTTTGATTGGATGGTACAAAAACGTCACGATCGGGAAGTCATCTCCCGTTCTGACTGAGTGATGGTAGAAATGATGGGAAAATAATAAATTACGTCAATGCTGAATGAGTAAAGGCGTGGTTTTGCTTAGAAATTGGAAGAGGTTTTCCCAGAAATAACGATTGAGTAATTAATGTGTTTTAAAGAAAAGATTTAAAAAGAATTCTCGCCGACAACCTATATTAACGACTTTTCTCCGGTTACCACTTGACCACTTATGTTGACCACTTATGTTGACCACTTATGTTGACCACTTATGAAATTGCCCGACTGCTTTTCCCATGCCCCTTAAGCTAAAAATATCTTATGGTCTAAGTAAAAATGAGCCATTATTTATAGATGCACACACACACACACATCACATCCAAACCGTTGCGGAAGATGTATACGTAAAACAAATAGGTGTCTGACTCAACCAAGAATAGCACCAGGATCATATTTAAAAATAAAACAACACAGTACTGTTATAAATCAGAAGGGGATCTATATTTAAATATAAAATTTCTGTACACGTCCGATGATCAAATACATTGACATTTTGATTTTCTGACGAGCTCGTAGTCATGATAAATCGCTTTGACGTAGTTCGTCAGGGTTGGGCATTACACTGCCAATGCCACGCCGACCATTAAGGTCCAAGTTCGTGGCCTTCGTGTAATGGTGTCTGAAGTTCATGATAGCGCCAGTCACGCTAGGAACACGGAAGCCATTGTGATTTAGGGAGGCACAGGCTAATGTTGTTTTATCGATATTGTCTTGATCACACATGAAAATGGATAGCTTTAGATAATCTATTCAGAGCTGTCATGACTTTGAGTTAGAGTTGTTTACCTATTAGAATTTGAGCAGTTTTGTAAATCATTTCTTCAATCAACCATCGAAATTGTCATGGTAATGAACTTGTTTGATTCGACTGTTCATTAGGCTGCTTTTAAGTTTATCAGCACGGTAATCGAGAGTATAATTAAAATGGATTGATCAGTTGAATGTTTGTACAACTTCTATTAAGTTGTAGGTAATTTTACAGTTTTCATTTAGTGGATATTCGATAACAGTCTTAATTTTATTTAGCACATCTCTAACTCTATAACATCATAACGGTGGTATGAAGGGCGGTCCTCAGTTATATTTGCCACAACCTTGTCCGATAATGATCACGCAACTCGCTGTTTTCATTCAAATAACAATATTTTGGTTGATAAGCTTCTACTAATCAATGTGTTAACGCCAATCTTAAAGTCGGATAATTGTTAAGTAAAAATAAAGCTTAGTAGCAACTGTAGACCTATAAATACTTTTAATTTGTGCCTTTCATTAAAGTATTTAAAAACATAACGGTAATAAGTCACAACTGGTAATGGTCAATCCGCATCAACGGGCTGATGGTAAAGTGGGTTTGCTGTAAACTTTGCGTTCTGACACCTCGGAGTAACGTTACCTTCGAGTTTTAATTATGTATTTCGTATTCACAGGACATAATACAATACGGTTAACTGTCACAAATACGTAAAAGACAAATACTGTATCAGTTGAAATGTATTGTATTGTATATTGTATAGTGAATTTTTACCCTGATAGAACATATCAATGAAATTATTATTATCTATCCAAAAACCTACCAAACTCTACTACCCCCACTTTGACGTGGATAGTTTACTACCCCCACGTCAAAGTGGATAGTTTCGACGCGTTCGGTCATGATTGCTTCCTTACGTGTAATGTTGAGGGTCATGGTCGCCTCAGGGTTGAAACCTTGTCACGATATTGTAAAGGCTTCTTTGTACATTTTTAAATTTGTAAATTAATTTATTTTTTATGAATATTCTTAGCCTTAAAAATATGTTTCTGCTTTTTTGTATGAATTTTATTATTAGGTTTAAAAACTCTGATGAAGCAATGTTTCTTTTCCTTTCTCTTTAAATGCTAGCGATGTAATTCATTCTAGGCTAGGTTCAAAATTGGAAGTCACGACCTCGTCGGGAAGTCTAAAATCAATTAAAAATTTCACACCGGCAAACATAAAGGAGCGCAGTAATAAAAATCTTTAATATTTATAATAAACATTTAATATCGCCAATTTTTCTTTATACAAAAATGTCTACAGTATAATCGAATATATAAATCGCCACCGAAATGAATACCTTTCATTCGTGTACAGTAAACGGTATTGATCCATTTAAACATTTTACGAACAGTTACTTTGTTATCCATCATCAAATCTATGACAACGCTACCACCCAAACTTTCCTTCGATCGTGATTGCTTTTACTGCCTTACGTGTACTGTTGAAGGACATGACCGCCTCAAGGTTGAAACCTTGTACCGACAATGTGAAGGTTTCTTTGTAAATTTACGAAGATTTAGGACAAAGGGCAATAATAGACTGAAATTTAACAGGTGGTAGAACAATTGTACTGTTTGCTTGAAATGACAACTGTAGTATTCATCAATAAGTTACTCGTATATCATGTCTCAATTTAATGGCTGGCTGGTGACCGTTCAAAGCGTCGCTTCATGATATCCTCAGGAATAGCAATAAATCTGTAACTGACTTCAAGTCGGTGGGTAGTTCTATAAAACTCCTTATTGGTTACAATCGTCACATAACACCAGATGGAAAGTGGATCCTGCATTCGTTTTGAACATGGGAATATTATCAGAATCTCTAGTATTATTTATCTATAATTATGTCAACAGCCGAAAATTTAAGAGACGCATCACCTGCCGGTTAGTCATCACTGCTGCCCACGGACATCTGTAATATCAACAGCATATCGATCCTGGGCAAAAAAGAACCCGGGAACTCATTTTATTCAACTAGCTCTCGGATACTGCATTTAACATTTTATACCAGGAAACTTTACGTTTCGGGATGGACTTGTTGATACAGATGGGACATACATGCTGAAAGCATAGCCAGATAAAAAAAAAAACAGTAAACACCCTCGCCTCCTAGTTGATTTTTAGGAGCGTGGTAGTTAAACAGTAGGGTAAACAACTTTGCCACAATATACCAGTTAAGGCAGGATTATCTATATTATTAATCTGAGTCAAACACGTCTCAAGAAGAAATGTAACATGAAAGGATGAAGAAGATATGTATCTCGTTTGCTGCTCAACTGGAGAGAGATTCCCTTATAGCCCAAATATTTAATACACTTGATGTTACACGCTATTTAGCACTATTCCAAATGTCATGAGGTTGTTAGAAGCATTAATCAAGGTCACAACCTGGACCAGTGTCGTAATACATATGGTACCATTATTCATTTGATTTTACGACCCCATACCTCACACCACTCCATTCTGAGTATAACACATTGGCGTCCTGGGGCACCGTTAAGGTATTTCATCGCCGGATACATGTTTTTACAAAAAAAATAGTTTTCAACATCAGCGAAGACTTATTCAAATTGATCATATTTTGCAAATACATCGTGAGGTAGTGACCATAAACCTTTAAAAAACTTGAGATACCATAGTGTAAACTGATAATGATATTTTTAAAGATGATATGGATAAGAGTGGAGTTATTATTAGTAAAACAAATTATAGGGTGGAATGAAACTTCATAGGTTTTCGTCCGAATAGACGCGCCATACCGACCAAGAATTTATGGCATAATTTCAAGACATTGAAGATCGTGATACTTAAGGTAAAATAAGTATGCAAAGTATTGATTACCGTATTCCTGAATTGGTAGTGTATTATTCTGTTGCTTGACGAAAATTTCCGAAGAGACAATTAATAACAAAGATATGTTTTTGCTCCGATCACATGTTACAGGCAGAGGACCCAAACCTTATTTATAAGTTGTTTCGAGATATGTCACAAAATTCTAAAATAAAGGATTGTTAACTGGTTATGTACGATCCTCAAAAGGAAATTGTCGCATCGTGCTGCCGTCTTGCTCGTTATGATGCCGTCTCTTTTACCCAGGTTGACCCTTATTCATCCGTGTTATTCAGGTAACTGTTTACTGAAAAAAAGATTGACCTTCAAACCGGATTAGTCTGTTAACCTCTAAATATGGTTATAGTGTTACCTTAACAGCTTGACATTAGTGTAGGAGTGTACAATATACAATGGTTTAATTAATTCCATTAGTAACTTAGCCTCACTTGCACATGTGTGTAAACTAACCTAACCTAAAACATACTTGTAGTACGTATTATACAGAGAAGATAAAAACCACAGAATAATGCAAAGTAACTCTGAAATAAAGCATGCTAACATTATTAACTCAAAGTAAATATATAGTCTGTTGACTATGCATGCATGTATAAGGCATGATCATTCACGCTTCTGGTGAGCAGTATGTATGTATATAGTTTTAAACATCGACCACGGGCTTACTAGCCTTGTTAATGAATAGTAGAATAGTATTTTGTTGTGTTGATTAATTAATTTCGTGTTATCCCGCTTGTATTCCTGATATAAAAGAGAATGTATGCGTGTAAGTATGTTCACCTAAAACTCGATTACCGTTAGCGCAAATGATATGAAACTTTGCAAACACATAAGGGGCGACATGACCACTCCGACGAACATAGTTATGTTGGTGCCGGGTAGGTGGCGCTGGTGGCAGTGATTTTTATATTTTGAACCATAGACAGAATTGACATGAAATTTTGTAAATATATGCATGTGGCAGCACTGGACACAAACAAAAAAAAAAACACTAACAATTTGTTTCCGCGTTGGTAAACCGACAAATTTATTTGTTTCCGCTCAAGAATATTGTATACCCAAGTGCTTTAGAATAACAAAAATTATAAACAATAAAAAAATGTTTTATATTTACGTATTAAAAATGTAGTATTCTTGAAATTCAAAATCATTTAAGTATTATTTAGATACAATTATGGACGTCACTTTTTTGTTTCCACTGAAGATTTAGTCATCGGTTTCTGGAGATTTATAAATCAGAAACATATACATATTCAGTATTGTGAATAGTTTTTAATGTCATCAATTTATTTCATTATTTTTATGTGATTATTTATAATAATCTAGATATCTAAGATTTTACGTGAACCTATTGTAAATGAAATTAACATAGAATATTTTTGAACCTTTGTAGAAAACGAAAAGGTTTATATCTATTTATCTATTGTTACATTTCATTATATCGGTAAACGTGACTCAGGAATTGTACTGTTGATAAGTAAACTCCTCAGTATCATGGTTGCTCATAGCATTGTTAATTTCTATGATACATGTGCGTCTCGTAAATATTATCTAAATTGTAATATCTTTTCTAATATATTTAAAACTGAATTGCTTCGATTTGGGTTCAAATTTAATCCCATTATGTTGATAGTGATATACCGTATTCACATAAAGTTGAATTAAAAACTTTACAAGAACTAACTGAGGTCAGTAAATTTTAAATATCTCAAAAAATCATTAAGTCGGCGCCGGATACATGGCTTTTATGTAAGAGCCACTTATATGATAAACTTTAATGTTATACTTCATCTAAGTTTTATGCAATAATTTTAACAAATCATTCAAAATTAAACTTACCTAATAACTTTTAACTATTTGTATTATACGGACAACATCTAAAAACATAACATCTATCTGTTGGTGCGCGATAATCGCAAATATTACCTCTTACATTTCATAGAATATTCCTCGTAGAATATTGTAGAGTAATTAGTATACAAGTTTTATGTATAAATGTATGAAAATCAAAAACTATAAAACGCCTGATAAAAACAAGTAACAATTCTTTCGCATTTGGTTACTGTTTGTGAACGTAAAATTATGTTTCCCGAAGTGAAGCGAGGGTTTCTTAATATCTATAATTACTAACACGGTTGTCAAACGACAATAAGGGTTTTTTTTAATGTACATAGCCGACGAACGACGGAAGAGCCACCTAATGGTAAGTGGTCACTATCGCCCATGGACATCAGTAAGACTAAAGGTATCACTGATGCGTTGTCGGCCAGGAAATGAGAAGAAAGAAAGAAAGAACGACTTAAAAACTAACAACTGTTAAATAACGTTTACAACTATTTGATTATAGTTACAAAATTATCTTAACTGTGATTACGTTTATATCACGATATTTTTTATCAATTTTGTAATCGAGAATTTCTCGAAGGTTTCACGTAATTTTTATTATCTTAATACGTTATACAAATTAATTAATTCCTGCAATGTGAGAACACTTCAAATAAGGAATAAATAATGATGTCCTTTACGCGTCTTATTTACGCAGTTACGGAAGTTTTTATGAACATATCATTTATCGTAATAATAGTTTGAATAACTTTAGTAAGCATTATTAAAGCAAGCATTAGAGTATTAGTTACCTAAAATTTATAACGTACCTACAAACTTTCAATTCTTTATATAAAATAAAAATCTATTTCGTTCGTTTAGTAGCTATCTTTAGATAATAAGTCTATATATAGATAGATTTAGATATTAAGATGATAGGGCTTAGTAAGTACTGCCGAGTGAATGGTACTTAGTTTGATTTTTGGCTTGGTTAGATGTATTAAGACAAATAAACGTTTTTTCTCCGACATTATTATTTGCTGGTATTGTAATTGTGTGGTGGACCACTGTCTAATGTCGTCCACGACATAGGGAATTCTTGTGCGGGGACTAAGTAAATGTTCTTTTATTATTAAAAATTGCAAACGGCTGGTATGTAGTATATTTAGATTCATTTCTTAAATTATATCATTATTATTCTATTAGATCAGTGTTGTAAACATTAATAATTAATAGCCAGTAGTGTATCATTGCCATGATGCCACAGTGGTGCGAAATTTAATCCTCAACGCTGGTAGTCCGCTTTCAAATAGAATTCGTATCTCTGATTTCGGGCTCTTTTGGACAGGTGATAGATAGTTGGTTAATAAACGAGACACTGTCTTCAGGTACCTTATATCTTTTGGAGATCATTCTGCGCTCTGTACCCTAGAATGTTGCATCCTATTAAAACCAGACATGAGATGTTCCACGGTTTCGGTTGCAATGTTGGACAGCCTAGATAAAAGTGGTTTCAACGCTTCCGTGACAACATATTGATATTGCCCCTAATGGTATGGATGTGGACGGGTCACGAGCGCTTGCCACGAGCACTTACTTACTATCTACTCGTTTACTGGTTTATCTTAAAACAAAAAACAATTACTTTCCTTACGACGTCGTTATCACCTCACGGAGCTGCACATACGTACAACAGTTTTATTTGCATTTAAAAAACGTGCTGATGAGGAAACAGCTCGTGACTTCGCCATAAACGGAGCGTGGCACGCTGTGGACGGAAATAGGGGCGCCATAAAAACTACATAACATGTTTCGCCAATCAATTATTTCGTCGAAGCCTTTCCACACTTTTTATATATATGATTTCATTTAACTTACTTGTGGTCGATTATTGTTACAATTATTTAAATTGCGTTTTGCGAGTGCCTGCCGTTCGCTATTTTTGACCATAGAACTTGAACCATAATTCGCCATTTAGGTGTCTTCACACACACAGAATTTTTTATACAATGTTTATTAACGCATAACAAATGAAGATAAGTTATAGATCTTTGTTTTACAATACAAAGGAACCACTTACAGTATGTAATTAATAACTGAAGTATGAAATAGTAAGTAAGCAACTCTGGTTACAGTACGAAGCATCTCAATTTTCCTTAGCTGTGGTATGTTTGTCTGCAATATTAAAGCTCCGAATCCCGGAGAACTACAAATATGACCGGAGCTTGCTTGAGCTTTATTTACATATTTATATGTAAAACCTACTTACCAGCTTGCACTGTTTGCTTCTTGATAATATTTGTTCCTAATTAAGTTGACTTTACTATTTTATGCTTTAGTTCCCAAGTACGTCACGTAGTGTACTTTGTTGTTTTATAGGTCCTAAACACATAGCGTTGAAAAATTTAGTTTCGTAAGAAAACTTCAGAGAAAGCTCAAAAGATAAAGTAAAAGTAAACCTTTGCAGATTTTTATCCGTTTAATCTCAAGTAGGAAGTGGCTTTAATATGCTATAGTGCTGCTATAGTGATGCGTTTGAATGAGAATTAAATTTTGAATTTATAGTCTGTGGATTGGTGTGATAATGTTATCGAATTGGCGGAATGGTAGATTTTATTATTGAAACTATACAGAGGGTCGCGGTCGACGACCGTGGGTTAATGACCGGTGGCTTTAATAACATTTTGTGCGTAAATATCTAATGTAATTGTTTTTATCGTATTAAATATATCTTGACCTACTTCATATCCAACCACAGTGCGTCACGTTATAACAAGACTAGAAAGTTTATTATTGGCTCTCGGCAATCTTCGTTTTTCCTCGGGTACTTTGCGCTTTGCCCGTCGTCGTGTCGGTGTGTAGGGAAATACGAAGATCTCGTAAGTTTTCAAGGGTGGGGTAATGATGCAACTCATCTGCTTTAAATCGCTGCGCGAAGGGGGGCGGGGGAGTTATTGAGTTTTTGGGAAATCCTATGTTTGTATTTTTTATTTTAACGTCGTCTACTTCTTAAAACTTGAAGTTTATTTTGGACTTTGATGATCTATTTTATCTTTTCATATAGAAATCTGTTTTCAAAAATCCACAAACGATTCAAAATTTCAAATATTTTATTGTATAAGAGTACACTTCGCCGCGCATGGATCGAGTCATGAAATCCTTTTGGCTACACAAAAATGAATATTGTTCCAAATTTTAATTTAGTTTTTTTATTTTTCTTTTACCCAAGACATCAATCTGAAACCTGCGAGATTGTTGGATTCCCATGTCCAGAAATTTTGTATAGTTTAATATTAATGAACGAAATTACTTAAGTCTGTTACAAAAACGTCATGACAGTAATACACGTACCTACTCATATCCTCAATCGATAACATTGTGAGATAAAAATGAATACCTAATTCAAAATTTTACGGACGAGATAAAAAACATTGTTATTGTCACAAAGCACACACATAAACACAAGCGAAAAAGAAATTTTCTAAGGTCAATAAATGACTCGACTCCTGAAGTAACAAACACAAAAAAAAATACAAACGAATTGAGAACCTCCCTTTTTGCAGGCGGGTAATAAAATATACGGCATTAATTCACGTGCATATGTATAAAATAATGCTTGACGTCACAGTGAAATGTATAGTAATTTCTGTTTATGATGTTACAACGAATCAAAATCATTTCAACCCTATACATTAAATCTTTTTCTCTTTCTCTGTTCTTAAAGCAAACAATTTAATAGAAAACGCGATTACCCACTTATCATTCTCTGTTATTGCGATGCATTTATCTTTAAAAACAAAGAAAATTGCCTTATTGGATAATTGCCCAACAATAAATTTTAATTATTATCGAGTCGATTAAAGAAACATTATCAATTTAGTGTTGTAAAGAGACATAAACGGATATAAATTGTAACAGATATTCTGCATTGTTTCAGTCGCATGCTGCAGCCAAGTTCCTGACGGGGTATGGGGCAGCGGTTGACTTCGAGTTCATGAGAAATTAGCAACAGAGAATGCGGACGGAGTTCAAGATTTCATGACGAAAGCACTCGACTTAGTCTCATAAACGTTCAGTGGTTAAAAAAATTGAAGTCTGAAAGAATTTAGGATTTAGAAAATAAGAGCGATTCAAAAGAATAACAATTTGAAAATCGAATCCTAGAGACGGGAACAGCGCAACATTACAAAAGTCATACCGGTAGCGTCGCGTTCTTAACTAAATCTATAGATATTCGCTAGCCGAAAGCGCGTATGATAATACAGAGTCGATTAGTAACCGTCACACCGTGCGTGCGAGCGTTCGAGACGAGTCGTGTGCGGTGTAAACGAACACGTCATACAGTGCGTGCCGAATGTTCAGTGTGGGGACTCCCAAGTATCTACAGTGATAGCTCGAATGTTTTGTTGAAAATGCGTATGGAGGAGTTAGTTTGTAGACTGACCGCCTTCGGGTGTATCGTTA
This sequence comes from Megathymus violae, assembly GCA_003671415.1. Classification (NCBI taxonomy): domain Eukaryota; kingdom Metazoa; phylum Arthropoda; class Insecta; order Lepidoptera; family Hesperiidae; genus Megathymus; species Megathymus violae. Next base: position 5,828,958 of record PDGT01000012.1, on the reverse strand, counting down.
CCATGGTGGGTTGTCATGGTGACGCGATAGCGCCGGCCAGCGAGCTGGAGTCCGTGCGGTATGTCCCGTCGGACCACAAACCGCTTGATACGTACACCGTGGCCAATATTAACATTACGTACAAGGACGAGCATGGAGAAATCTACACGGAGACTTCTGAGGTATGTTACATTTTTGTTACTAGTAACACTGGTAGTATTTTTTTAATATAAAAATAAGTTGATGCTTTACAACAAATCCCATTTAATTAGGATTCTTTATTTTGTATTGTACCTACTTCTGATGTGTGTATTTGTTTGTTGTGTTGACCAGTTATGGTATAGTGTCTCATCTATTATCCTGTAATAATCGCTTTGGCGTTACACTACCTTCACAGCATTTTCCTTATTGTTTTGGAAAGTTAAGTATAGCCTTGATATAACTAGTAACAAACTATTCAAGTATAAATATTGTACGTAATTTACATAATCTGGTATAATTGACATAGAGCCGTTTTTGAACTATATGTTATTAGAATATTAGTATTAGAATATTAATACCTTTAAATTCTATCATGAGGTCATTTGCACCGATCATCTTTTCTGTCATCACAATAAAACCGTTTATATCATTAACATTCAAACATTATCATGAATTTATAATTTTTATATGATCACGGATAAACAAGAAACGGGCCAGCTGATGTTAGGGCTGTCACTTCCTTCTTGTCACTTCCGTCTTCACGGCAACGTGTTGTGATGTCACGTAGCGTTCCGTCCGGAAGTTCATGTGCGAAGACCACTTGCCATCAAGTAACTTGTTTGCGTTTTTGCTAGTATTTAATAAAACTGAAGATTATAATATTCTAGCAACTGTCTTGGCTTTGTTTTTGTCTTTGTCGATCCCGTAGTTCAGTTGGTACTATAAGTAATCTGCCTGGCTAGCGAGAGGTTTGAGTACAGGCCGAGCAGGTATTTATGGGACAGATAAATGTTTCTTCTCGGGTGTTTGTGATGTCTTATTCGTGAGGATATGTCTTTGCCACCCGCAACATATCGAATCCTAGTGAACGTTAATTTAATGCATTGAGAAACATGATAATTACGTACGCAAATAGTAACAATTGTTATTCGCATTTATTTAGTTTTTCTTGTATACCATGTGTTTTAGGTGAATTTATTATTTTAAGGAATATAATCGTATAATTTAGTTATAGGAACCAGCTCTTGAATTCCATTAATCGAAGGAGTCATCAGTTCACACCTAATAGTTATGGGCAATATAATTCGAGTTCTTATTATTGCCTCTATTTTTCTGAGGTTTTTTTGGTTTATCGTACTTGTTGCATTACCATTTTTTATCAATTTCGTCGGCAATTCGGCTAAGTAATCCTACGAAGTAACCCAGGTTTCACGTGCTTTCCGAAACAGGGGAGCATTCGACAATATCATATTCGAATTACGGCGGAACCCGATGTTTCCTCAGTCGATTGCGTACAATTTGACACAAGGTAAGGCTGAAAGCACTAAAGCTTTAACTTGAGACTCGTAAATCGCTCTATCTATCGTAAAAACAGTTAAAAACATCTGTGATGTAGTTTTTGATATTATCACGTTCAAACAGATAGAAACTTTGTTTTATACCATGGAGTGATTAAACATCTTCGAAAACGTTGGTGTTTAAGCTAATTGTTGTTATTGGAAATAATTAAATCCACTGTAGTCATATGAAATATCTCGTTTGAAAGCTAACAAAATTACCTTCAAATGATATACCACAATCCACAGTAAAAATAGTTTTGAACAACTCGCGGTGAAGTGATCCCAATTTATTGCTCTCCAGTGAAGTAAGTATTCGCCTGGTGGTCGAAATTCTACACCAATCATTAAATAACGTTGTTTCCCAATTTTTATTGACACGAAAAGTAAAGAAAAACAGTTGACAAACAGAGGAGAAAAAGGAGTAATTATAGTTTTCTTTTAAGATGGCTATATTCAACCTATCCGGCAGATGGCTCTAGTATATTGGAATAACAATAAATTGTATATTATATAAAACAATTATGTTTATTCATAACAACGTCTGTAGGACCAATTATAAGTATAATTATTTTTCATTATTTCCGTATTGTAACTACGTCCGATGTGGTTTTACTTAAGGACATGGCAGTAATGTAACCTATAATTCGTAACATCTTTGGTAAGTGCCTACTACACTACTACACAGTTGTAAACAACAATATCACGTCCAATATATCCTTTTTGTGGTTTGGGTTCAGAAATATTGTCACGTCGTGGCGCGGAGCTCAAATACATCCATAGTACATTATTGTAACGGCATAAACAGGAACAAGAATAAAAACATAAAATTTACTTGGGACTTTGAAGTTATCAACATTTTACAATGTCCTCAACATGTAACGACTTGTTAAGATAACGTAATTAATATTTATTTGTGTTGGTAATTACGTACTCGCTGATACCATGCATTTGGCGTTTTTAAATAAACACTGACGTTGAATTATGTAATTATTAGAAACTTAAGATAAATTACATTACAGATATATGAATTTTAATTTATACATTTTAATATGTAATGGGTATTCAGGATACGTTTTATTTAATGCCAATATTTCGACTCAGTTGCATGGATCGTGGTCACGGCGAAAACGAACTGGATGTACGATAGATAGATTAATCTACCACTAGTCAACGGCTTCTCCCGCCTCTGCAGTTTCGCTTACTCCTACAACAGTGCTGTCGGGATTAAGTAGGACAGTACTGAACCTGGCGACTTCTGCATTGGATGAGTAGATGGATTACGTTCCAAGCCTTCCCAGTAACGAGAGACTATGAAGCCGGCATCGGAATGATGCCGGGAAATAAGATTCATTATCCAGCCAAACAGAGAAGGAAAATTCCGAAAAAATAGCTGTTAAAACCTCTATATCGATTACAAATCCGATATTTAAAATATTAAAAATTAAAAACTATGTAATGACAGATTCGGCGCCGTTACAATTTTATTATTGACCAGTAACCTACCCTCCTTTCGCTTCCGACGACTTGATTTTTACGTACAAAAATAATAATCGAACCCTCTTTCATCAGGCGTTTTATAAATTTTTCCTGACGTCACACACCAAAACCTTTCTCATGAATCAGTCTTCTACCGGTAAAAACCGTAAGAAAACCTGTGCCCTAAATCTTGAAATTTCTGATTCAGACAGAGAGATGGAGAATTTGTTTTATACTATCGTGAATAATGTACCTTTCCAATGATAAAATATTTTTTCCAATAGGTGCCATGATTTCGAAGATTACCTTCGTCATATGTATACAATCTCACACAATTCGCACTCTCTCTTTATGATATCAATATAAATATTAATTTTATTATATTTGCCGAAACCCACACGCAGCAGTTGTTGGTTGAGGAAATTTACAAACAGCAAACAGTCTTAAAGTTTATTACGAATGCAGTGATGGCTAAACCGTTATACTGATAAGAAGCGATTTCTTGCCGACAACCTTTCGCGATAACCAGAAAACCAAAGAATCAGAGTGGGGATAAGGATATAACTTACCGTCTTAAAAATGTTGCACTCATTCAACCAATTTAAAATTCAATAAGTATCTACTTATTAATAAACGTTAAAACTACAATATCTGGTTTTTATTAAACGGTTTCATTACAAATGATGTCGAGTGCGGACTCGACCTACATTTCCACTAACGAATAACCGTGCCAGATTTTATCTCGTTTCACAAAAATATTACACTTAAACCCTTCAGCCGACTGTACAGTTGTATTTCGTAAAAGACATTTCAACCCTCCAGACGAGTGTAGAATTTCATTTCGCGAGTAAAGGGGATTCGAGGAAGTAGTAAGATTCATTAAAGTTGATTTCTTTCTTAAAACTGAAAGACAGAATCAGTGTCCCAAATACTCTAACTAGAAGTCCATAACTATCCCATCGTTCGGCTCAGGTCTCATAATGTGAGAATTAAAGGCCGCTTACCATGCTAGCGACGTATGAATTCACAAGTTTCAAAGATATACTTTAAGAACGTTCGGATAACTGATAGCTTTTCATGATATTTTCCTTCACCCAAACATGATATTTTCCTTCACCAAAGCAAATGATATCTGATTTGTAACAAACATACAGTAGCAAAAGCTAGAGGTGCGAGCAGGGTAAGATGTCCAGTCGACACGAAAACATCTGTAATCCCGTTGGCGTTAAGGACCTCAATGGGCGACTGTCGCTACTTTCCATCGGTTGGCCACTTTGTTCGTTCGTTGATTGTTTACGTAAAACAAATTTTTGTGTGAGGCTTTGGTCTGTGGTATCAATCCATCCTTCGGATATTGCTCGCTTGTTCAGCACACGAATTACCTACGTTTATTGATAATATTATTGTATACAAAAGTAATATTACTGTTTTTGGTGTCAACTATTCAAAAAACATACTTTTCATAACTTTTCTTTTCTATTCCGGCACAGAAAGTTGGCCACATTTCAATTTAACTGTGAAACGGTGGTATTAGGTCAGGTTTTGCGACTGCCTTACTGTGTAGGTCAATGTTCAGGGAGACATCAACACTGTGAGCTATAGTGCTTTACGGTCTGTACAGTTTTTAATCTTGTGGACCAGTTGGTGGCCTATCCGTTCTTCGGTAAGGCATTCTTATACTGCATTGGATTCCAGGCTCGGCAGATATTTAACGCAATAATTTGTGTGTGATGCCTATTGTACTTGCGATACTAGGAACTCGTATATTGATTTGAATCGATTTAAATGTGTGAAGTACCCAATTGTTGTAGTTCGTAGTAAACAAAGTACATATTACGAAGTGACTTCTGTTCTGTTTAACAGTGTCCGATTTCTGCTCAGAGCAGACATTTAAGTAAATGTAAAAGGTAATTTTTTTGTCGCGGTCTGATTGTTCTTGCCTTCAAATTTGGCTGTGTTACATATCACGTAGGACATCTCTCACTATTATATCCCTATATTTCTCACTTCCCGTACTGTGAGAGAGCGTTTATTTTTATCATTAAACCCTGTAACTCGTAAACCTATCCGTTGGCTGAAGGGTCTCAGGTTTGATCTACGTACCGTTCTTCGCAATATTTAGGGCAAACATTGATATCATAGATAGGTATTTGTTGTTTTATTTGTTTTGAATGTTTGTTGGGTATTCGTGATGATGTCTTTATTTAGAAGAATAGTAATATGAAATGAAGTACGAAGTTTAGTTTATTACGTGGGCAGGTGACATAGATACTGCATCCAGATGTTAGCTTACCTAGCTGTTCGTTCACTGCTGCGGCTTCTCCTTGCGTAGCACACACAAATTATATTATTACGTAAATAACTTCATACACGTCAATGGTTTTCTAATACTTGGCTATGGAATGTAATTCTAAAGTGAATGTAGGAATCTAAATCTACTGGACTGAAGGATTTGTTTTTAGAAGCATCCCATGTACAGTTGTGGGATAACTGGTCCTAATATTCAATCAGTCAGACCACCAACCAACCTATCACACAACCGATTATATTTGATATTACATATTGCAGTTTTTAAGATAAATATTGAATTCAAATCAGTTCAAGGTTCTTACATCGGTTTAGTACTTTCTTGCGTGAACGATAACATAGTTTAAAGGAAAAAATGCGGGAACAGATAGGGAAAGGTAACGATTTTAATTTCCACTACATATATGTGAAATGCAAAACAGTTCAGTACCTTTATGTCATCTGTTTTTCTACCGGTTCGCATTTTTTTATTGGTAGCTAATAACAAGCTTTAGTGAGCTTTATTTATTTATCATTATCAGCAAACCGCTCTCGCTTCACTTCATAAAACTACGCCTTACGCTTAGAAATATCACTTGCACAATTAGAACAATGGTTCTAGGACTGTGTTTTTCTCGTTCTGTAAATTACAAATTACAATATTATTTCATAACTTTTTTATTTATGGATGGATTGCAATAAAACAAACTTTAAGTATTAAGTGATGCTTACTGCGATACATTAGTATAAACCAAAAATAAGTCGGTTCAGCCGTTTCTGAAATTAGCGCGAACAAACGCACAGGCAAACAGACAAAATTCTAGCAACAATTGGTTTGTGTTCTATAGCGATAATAAAGGCCTCTAATAATGTTTTTTCTCATATATTATTAATGTACAGAAAGCGCTCAGTTAGAATTTCGTTATATGTATAGATTTATTTTATACTTTATTGATCCTGCGTTACAAAAGGCGGACTTAATACTAAATACCATTCTATACCAGTTGACCTTAGAGATGTGTAGAGAACAATAAAAAAAGAGCTTTATCAATACAAAAATGTTTTTGAAACTGTTCGTTATTTAATGATTTAAATATATAACAGAATAGAAAGGGACGATTTTGATACAATCTCCGAAAGGTAAATGTACGCAACTATAAGGAGAAAGGAGTTATATCACCGCCATTTCACTTACTAGCTCGAGAGGTATCGATAAGTTACTTTTATTGAACTTTAATTTTCAACACAATGTTATTATGATCTAATAGTTATTCGAGGAAGTATTATAACTAACGAACACGGTTCTCATACATTTTACAAAACCTTAGGACAATAAGGTTTACATAAATCAACTATATATTGATATCAGGTACGAGTTGATATAAATAAAATTTTATCTTAATCGGTTGACAAATTTTTATCCAAGTTTTTTTAACATTCTCGTCACTATTATCATTGGCATTTTGATTGATTGTTAAGTACGAACATGTTCGCTATAGGACCATGATAACATTGGTGGCATAAAAGCGCAATTTTTTCGTAATACGACATTATACCTTATTCACAATAATACGTCAAAGTTTCACATTCGAAAAATAATAATTTACCGTACACGTACAGCTTATTAAAGCTTGTAGGCGAATATAAAGCCAATCTTTTTTACCCCTGGCGCATTCCGCGGAGCAACGTACAAGCCTAAGTCATTTCCCTCGTGCTGGAGGCCGGCGGGCTCTGCACCAACCAAGTTACTTCCGACGGTACTTGCGTATGGTAGGTATGCCAGGATACTTTACCTGCTTGGCTAAATTACCAACCATGTTCTAGAATCAACCAAGAAGTGACTTTACGTTATTTGGCTGCCGATTCGTTGTACCAATAGTATTTCCGGCAACACGTCGGTGATGCCTTTGACGTTAGTTTCCAATGTTACTGGAATAATCTGCCCGCGTCGGTGTTCCCGGTTACATACGATGTGGGAGTCTTCAAGAGGACACTAAATAGACTATTATAAGTTAGTACGTTCACCATTTTAGACTTCATCACCACTTACCATCAGTTGGGATTGTTGTCAAGCATTAACTTATTTTATGTAAAAAAAACCGAACATGGCTTGTTTGTCGCCTCTTGACTTAAAAATACTCTATAATTGTTACCATTACGTAATTCTTGGGTAACCTTGGTGTATACTTTTACTGATTAAAAGAATACATTGCTGCATTTCGTATAAAATCATTGAATTTTGGATAATTTTAAATTAACAGCATAACTGTTCGTGATCGCGATATTTACAGCAAAGCGACGCATTTGCCAGCTGCACCTAATTTTAATCAGATTATTAATACAAGCTGCTAGAATGCTAGGTCGTTTCCCTTCCACTTGGTTTTTGCGTCAAAACAGAACAGTTGTATTTATATCGAGTCATTGGCCTAATGAATCGATTTGATTCGCTTGCCGGCTGACATTCTTATTCCTGAAATATTAATACTCTGTGCTGTAACTACTAATTGTTGACAAACAATGGCAAGGTACCTGGACTCTGGTTACAATGGAAACAATCTCGAATTGTCATATCAATCTCGACCTTCACACTCGATTTCCAGTATAATACGAATAAATATTAAACATATTATTTATTTATAAATTTGTACAGATATGAACATAAGTTTACAGATCGATAACAAATTTAATTGGGCATCTAAATTCATTTATATTATTGAGCTCATATTTTTATTATGTACACGAATATAAAATTATGGTACATATGAACTCCTTATTCCAAAATGAAATTTCTTCCAACATACCTTGTATTTGAACACTTATAGTAGAAGCAAATCTAGAGTGCACACATTATCTGTACATATGTATAATAAAATTCTAAATGATCGCTTTCTGTACATTAATGATATATGAAAAAAACTACGAGAAAAAGGCCATTTATTGACGCAACAGAACCCACAACAGTAGTTGTTAGAATTTTTGTTTGTTTGTCTGTGCGTTTGTTCGCGCTAATCTCAGGAACGGCTTATCCGATTTTGTTACGGATTTCACTGATGTATTGCAGTAAGCGTCACTTGATATTTATAGTTCGCTTCATCTCGATCCGTCCATAAATAAAAAAGTTATGAAGCGAAGCGAATGTGGTTTGCTAGTACAAAATAAAAATAGACTACACGTACAAACATACACATACAAATTACTAGTACATAAATATTATAAGTTAATATAATTATTTATATGTAGACAAGATGATAATTTTTCTTATTAATTGGGCATTGTACTTTATTACAAGCGATTATGACATGTATCCTTCAGCTCCTTTCTATGTAGCTCATACCGCCACGAATATTTTATTAGCAAATATTTGCTAGCGACTCGCGAAAGCAATTGAAACGTACCTTACTACTCGTAGTGTTCAAACCACTGTTCCAACTCGTGTGAAATGTTGTGAACTATTCAAATACACCTGTTTGCTGATGTCGCGTTCACAATATCAAATGCTGCTTCCGTAGAATTGGAATCGCAAGAATTCGTATGGAATGTTCGACCTACGCTCATTGTGCTTTTTTAAGCCGGCAAATCATTGCGTCGCTCGTACCTGATGGTTCCAGTTAAGCCACCACGGAGCAGTCGTTACGTACATATGTGACCGCTAATAGCAAAATTTATTAAGAAATTTTGTTTTTTCATATATATAACATATATGACTTTAACCGGGTACAAATAACATTGCCAATCATCTATCACCAACCTACAACAAGTAGTAACTTTTGTTCCCCCTGAAGACCGTGCGCTAGGCCGTGAAAATGGTTAGAACGTAGATGTTAGAACATTGGATAATTCAAAAATTATACACTTAAATATTCCCTTGCATGGTTACGTTATCATAATCATGGTTACGTTAGTCTCCGACAGTTGCCAACATTCAACTGCCAAGATTATGTTCGTATTAAATAAAAATCACACGTATGGGCAACCAGGCCGTTCAACTTTTAGAATACATAAATAGATCTTGTTTTTTACGACCACTCTATTAATTCAACGGAGTTTGTTTGCTATGTACATATGCTCGTAGTCCTATATGTATGACATGCTTTATTTGATTAATAAAGACGGCTACAACACCGAACCACTTGATCGTCCCGACCGCATCACTTATATAGCGACCCTGATAGGACCAGAAAATTCTAGGTTCGAATTCGAATTTTTTGAATCCTTGTGTTTGAGTGCCTTTCCAAAGCGTTCACTGCATGGTTCTCAGTTCATTTTATGTATGACATACATATTTAAATACATAAAAAATTCTAACTTATTGGGTAGGTATAAAAAAAATGTCACTTAAATCATTACGACATTGTTAGAAAAACGGTGAAAGAACTTAAGAATTCTCTATTTATTTTCAAACATATTTTTAAAGCTATAGCGTTAGTGTTTGTTTGATTATAATACCACATTAAAGTGAGAGGGAAATATTCAGATTATACCAGAATGGTATAATGCGTTAATTTACTTACTATTTCTTTATAGGCTAGAACATTTTAATAAAGCTAGAAAGGTTTATTAAAATGTTCTAGCTTTGCTTCAGGAAACATAACCTTTATGTTTATAAATAGTACATTTTTATGAAACATTCTACAAATTTTATTTTTAATCATTTCATTATCAATTAGCGATCACTTTTTCTGTTTCTATGAAATTAAAACGTATTTATTCATTGCAGTAGCTGCAAAAAGCACCTTAAACTTTATTTACTAGCGGCCCGTCTCGACATAGTTCGTATTCAACAACTAATTATTGCACACATACAGATGATGCCTATGCCCATCCGTAATAATGCATAATTCACAGGGTTAAATATTTTTTTAAATAAGTACCGTGCTTACTAGATACTAGATTACTTTTCTCACATACATGAACTATTAGTATAAATAATATATTAGTATAAAATAAAATAAATACATAAACTTTTACACACTCACAATCCCGCTGTAGGATATCATGTATTGCGGGCGGCATGGACATACACAAATATGACATCACAAACACCCTTGACCCCGGTACAAACATTTATCTGTCACGTAAATGTCTGCCTCGACAGGGAATCGAACCCGGGGCCTAGGAGGGCAGGGTCACTACCAACTGGGCTATGGGGTCGTCAAGTATAAATATAGACACGACATGAGTTTAATATATAGCCATTAGTAGAAGTAAGTGCTATTTCTAACTGTAACTAGAAAATAACCTTTGGGAGTTTCTTTTCTTGCTGCTATTTTGTTGGGATTTTTTGAAGAGATGCGTAGTTTCACTTTCGAAAAGTATACTCATTTCATTCTACATAAACATGTCAAGTTTCAACTTATCGACACAAGCAAAAGATTACAGACTTTATTTAAGCGCTCCAGACATTCTTAAGTACGTCAATCTATATTTAGCTAGTGTAATTGTCTAGGCCTTATCTTTATTCTAATGAAAGGAAACTCGGAGTCCTGCTACAGAATAAAAATTATATGTTATAATCACAATAATTATTTTATGGTAATTGTTGAATGTTTTTATTCTGTCGTGTGATGCTATTTATACGTACACGAGTCACGCGCAATGTTACCTATTCAAATTCGTCGTCACTTAGTCACTGGTAGAAAATTATCGCTGTTCACTGTTTTAATTGTATTGTATTCGATCACAAGAAAGGAAGGAATGGGCCTCAGACAACAAGTTTATTTTGTAGTCAATTGTGTACCATTTTAAACTGTATTGTGTTCCAGTAAAGCCTAAAATGGGATAAGTCATTGACGCACGATGAATTTGCATGAAATATTTTTGCTGTTGTGTATATAGTTTTTCTTTTTGTGCATTGAAAAATTTGTAGGTTTGGTTCGAAGGTTAGTTCAACCCATTATAGGTGAAAGTCTATAAATTGCTCTGTAAGAACAGCATTTTCAGACGCCTATATCACTATGTTTCAATACGAATTTATAAAGAGGTAGTTAGTTGTGTTGACGCAGGTAATGTGTCTTGAGTTGTTATTCCGACCGAAGTCCTCCGACATGACTTAACGAATGTTATCTAACGATAACATACGGCACTAACTGCTTAACGCGATCTACGAAGCACGGAAGCACGCAAGAAATTTATTTGGAGCGGTCGGTCACCCAACAATTACCGAAGACAGCTCGAAGTTGCTTAACTCACACGTTCTTTTATCGTTGACATAACACGTCGATAACATTAACGCTAAATAGTAATACGGCGAAGGAACAAACAAACATGGAGTTGTTCTTTCTGTGATATTATGTTGTTAGCACGACCAGTTTTATTACGCCAATTCAAGAACTAAACCTCGTATAAAAGGCACTTGTAATGGCTTTATCAGTCATTTATAATGAATTTGTAATGAATGCTTATCAACGATTAAAAGTTTAACACAAGTCGTCTGGCTACAGACGCAGTTAAGTAGCACTGATATTAATAATGTAGCTTTTTATTATGATGTGCCAAAACGTAATTGGAGATAATCGTTAAATTGGGCGGGCTTACGACTTTGTCGGCTGGCAAGCGTCATGGCGATCGCGTATTACAAGACTCCTTTGCTATTATGTCGTTTATTACTATACATAAATGTCATACACAAACACATCGCTTATTATCTCTTAGAACTTGTACATGTGGTGCAAGTGACCTATTTTATTTTTCTCACGTTATGTAGGTCAAATGGTGTATTTACCAGTATTTCACAAGTCTACATCGTGTCGGATCGCTGATACGACAAGATTGTTAACAAATTTTAGAATTGAATTGGATTAAAGATCTTTAAACATTCGAAATCGGGATCGAATTCTGCATGAACCTTTTTTATGTTAATAGCCGATAAACGAGCAGACGAGCCACCTAATGGTAAGCGGTCACCGTCGCCCTTGGACATGGGGAAGACCAAAGGTATCACTGATGCGTTGTGAGCCAGGAAATGAAAAGATTGTTAGAAAGTCAAGTAAAAGAAAGAAAGAAAGTACTGGCTCTCAAGCCCCCGGCCGGAGTACGACGAGTCGTTTGGCGGCTGACTCGAGCAGGAGGGTGGTAGCTAGCCAGGCTCGTTTCACAGAAAGAAAATAATACAAGTAATAATATTAATGACTTAATAATAATACTGATAATATAATCCTTACACAAAAACTTACCACCAAGGAGGCTGGCTTCCATCGCCTCTTACCTGTTTTACCAGTATGGGATTGGGGACAGTATTCTAGGCCGCCCCAATACGGCCAAAATATGCCTCTATACGGCCTCTAATCTTTTAAACATTACAGTGTAATTATCATTGTCTTCGGTGAAAGAAAATATTGTGCAGACACCTGCTTACGTCACAGTTCTATATAACGTTCTCAAAACTGTATGAAGTATGTCAATCCATACTTGGCCAGCGCAGCTGACTGTGGCCGTCTTATAGGAGACCCGAGCCCAGCAGTGGGATAATGGTGCGTTGTAAAGATTAAAGAATCCTTATAACGTCAATCGCGTGTCTGTTTACACTCGATTTTAGTCGTAGCTATAAGTATACAGAGTTTGATGACCCATTGATGGACGTATAACTTTACCGTCCAGTACATTCAACGAAATTGCCTGTTACTGACAGCCACACATGCAAGATATACCTAAAGGTATTTTTTCTAGTGGACCGTAAAGTTCGTGTACCGCTTCCAGGTCATAGAATACATTTATTTTTACTGTACAAATACACATATAAATGTATTGTTATATAGATAGAAATAGACTCGAAATTAAAATACCCTCTGTATTATGTTATACTATCAATAAGTAGCTCGAACAGTGTTAATTTTATGGAATATAAAATACAATAGGCAGTGATACGGGTAATGACTTATAAAAAAGGCGTAGTAACTGAGGATTGAAATAATAGACTGAGATTACCTACGTAATATCTATCGTAATGTTATAAACATGCCATTTGTCATCAAACGTTATGAATATTGTCATTGATAATGAGTTGATCGCGTCCGTGACGCTGGTGGTGCACACGCGGGACGTAATAGGCACAGTAATGTTTGGATAAACGTATCTACCTATATAAGTTAGTTTAAATGTTTCAGGAAAACTTTTAACGTATGTTCGTCATGATGTGTACCCTTGTGCAGTTAGTTGGATGTTTGTTAGTGATGATTTTGTGTACGCATCGTGCCCGATCTACCGGCAAACACGGACCTCTGCGGACCGGTTATCTAGCCACAACTAAATAAATATTTAACTCGATTATGATAATGAATTTCTATGCAATAACCAAAGAGATGTATTGTAATGTTTTTAGTAATAACTTAGTTATTTCTGTCTGTTGTTTCAGTTATTCTGTAACTTAGTTCTGTCCTTGCTGAAACGTTTTCTACTTACGACTCCAATTTTACTCATGTTTTTAAAATTGCATTGCATTGTACAATTGAATGGAAAATAACTACATAGAGCCAATATGAGTGCGAGAAATGTTTTTTTTATCTAGCTTATTAACTTTTATATTAAACGTAATCCTTAGATGTGGATTGGCCAAAGATATCTTTTGTAAATATTTTTGTCCGGTGATATTGTGATATCTGTAAATTTTAGTGATTGTTGCAGCTATTATTTGTTTATATGAAAAATTTTGATTACAACAACCGGTTGAAGCAGTTCGAATTCAACGTGATAAGTGAACACGATGGAGCGATATGACGATGCAATTTTTATCGACGTTAAAATTCAAGTTGAAAGTAAACAATTCGTTCCTGGGTAAGTTGATTGCGACATATACGTAGAGCAGTTTAACTGGTTTGATGCTTCGCGCATTCTCTCAGCATTATTCTGCGGTTCACGGTTCCATTCCACACAATATATATAGAGTAAATGTAATTATTGCGATAACTGATTATACGCTTTCGGTCTATATGAAAGCTTTATAGTTTATTCTTAACATTTTATGTTGAGGGTATGAGGGTATGACAAATGAGACGTTACATACAACAAGATACTATCTAGACTATCGTTTTTTTGTTGGCAGTTAGTTCTAAGTCAGACAATAAACTTCTAAATAAAATAAAAACACGTGAAAAGTTTTAAACATGCTGGTTCTAGAGGCATTATATTTCTCATCTCTTTTAAATTGCAGAAAGCACTGTCCTAGTAATTAAGCACGTGTTTTTAAATATAGTCACTGCGATGGTTTTAGTTCGGTTATGGCACCCTCACATATGTATGCTGTGATTTAAATTAAATTAACTATCATAGGATTAATGAAAGACGTCGAAGAACTTGCATACAAGAAAGTTCTTTATAACGTTCCTAAATCGACGAAGTCTGTACAGAAACGATCAAGAGACAGTCGGTTACACTCGTGGACAAACATGGCGAGGTGATACCACAATATATATTACATTGCCTTACGGGGAACATTTATGTATAACACTATTAATAAGCTATATTCACTGATTTCTCTGGGCAAACTAGTTTTAAAGTTATCCATATTCATCTTGCGTCATATGTTGCACATGACACACAACACATAGAGCATTTGGAGTTGAGTACTACGTACTTTTATAGATTGAGTGACGAAATACAGTTATAGGGTACTTGCTCCTGGTATGGATAACAATCTTCGGCCATGCATTAACGTAAAACATGTTGGTAACTTTTCTGCGTTTTGGACATAGAAATGAAAGCTTATCATTATTATTAATAGATTATTTGTAGTAAATCTAAATATTTTTATCCTAATTTGTGGCTTGGTTGCAAATCGGCACCAAGTCAGAGCATTGTGTAAACCAAATTCACAAAAATATTCGGTTAATTAATTAACAAGGTAATAATTTTAACATTTTGTGAATTACACTTTAAGATTATTAATAAATTCTTATTTAATTTTTTTCTGACTTTGCAGGAGTAGAAGAATTTAAGTTAATGTAATTTTAAAGTTTTCACTTTTTTTTGTTACAATATTGAGTGTAATTAATTATCTAACGGATCATGAGATGAGTTAGTAAGACGAGGGTGTGGTAAAATATATCGAAAAGCGTCCATAACTGGTTCACTTACCTGATTTAATGTACAGTTTTAAAGCCCTAATACACAACGGACACCACCCAACCTTGATTAATGGTAAACTTTTACTGCACATTACTGTTGAGTGAACGTTCAGTGAGCTGCGGACTCGGTTACCTTGTTTATAAGGAAAAAGTAGTATGTCTAATCGTAAATTTCTTGATACACACTTTATGTCTCCGCCCTGAGATAAGATACGCGTTACAGATAAGCCGGCCTCTATCCCAACACGACGAGAAGTCCGTAAATTCCTTTCTTCCCGTGTCATAATAATAAAATATAACGAAAAACCAAAATAAATTCGTGTTAGGTGTAAAGTGTAAACGTAGCCGACGAATAATATTTACGTCGAAAGCAACTCCGTATAAACTTCATATTTACTGCATATCGTTTTTCTAATTGCATATTACATTGGGTTGCGTGTAACAAAACTTCCACTAATTTGTATCGCTTATCCCACGGGAACCATTTCAATTCCTAGAACAAAATTATCCTACGTTTTAATCTATTATATACCTTAGGAATAGGTATTTATTTTTAATCGTCTTCAAAAAAGGAGAAGGTTCCCAATTCGTTTGTATTTTTTTATGTTTGTTCCCTCAGAACTTCGTTTTGTTAACCTACATATTTGTAAATCCCTTTTTTGTTTGAGACAGTTTACTTCCAGTACGGTGCCACTTAAATTTGTAGAAACATTACTACCCCTAAAGGTGAAAAATAGAAGATGAAACCAAGAAATTCATCTTCTTAAAATTGAATTTGTTTTTTTTTGTTAAAATATTTCCTTGTGTAACACCAATAACTAAGAAGTACACGGACGAAATTGTACGCCTAGTGACGTTCTCTAGTAGTCTGCCTTGGGTGATCATGAGAATGTAGTAGATAGCTGCAGTATACGTGCAAGGTTAAGTGATAATAATCAAGGAAGTGGAATATCATCGGCATCACATCAGTTATTTTCAATGGTTAAATGACTTTCGAACGATTCCATAACAGATCGCTTAGTCATTTAAGGCGTATATACTAAAGTTAAACTACATAAAAATAAAATAAAATATTGTATATAGTGACGGTACTGTCATTGTTTTATCATTAGTATAAATATGTAAATAACTTACTTACTCACATTTATTTGTATTCGAACAGCTGTGGACCAAAAATATATTTGGTGAATATAACTCACCGATCCAGGTCGATCGATCTATTTCTAGATCGCTCAGTTTCTAGAAAGAGTGCTCATACCGGACTGTTTTTATCTAAAGATCCCCATTCGGTGTTTTTCCTGACGTACCAGGAAGCGGAAGACACGTACGATTAGTATTGCGCTCACGGTGAGCGGACGAGAACGCAATCAATATGACCGCTACCATGCTTACTTATCTACCTGCCTGCAACTGATAACTACACTGACACGCTGTTGCCACATAACATCAACAATATATTACAGTTATTATATATTAGGGAAGTAATTAACGTAATACAAACATTAATTATAATGTCTTCAAATTGAATCCTATCATAAGTAATCCACAGGTAATAAAGTGGTGTGACAGGAATGGATGAGACATTTCAATAGTTTCAAATTATATTCAATACACAGACAAGATCGTATCGTTCACATGTTAATATATTATGAAGCTGACAGATGTCGTATCGAAGGAATCAGCACTGCGCTATGAATAAGTATTAGCATCCACGACGGTTTTGAAGAGAACCCTATGAATGACGAATAAGATTGTAAATAGATTGGGATCTTACATATATTGTGTGGTATCAGAGATGAACAGGCTATCCAAGGTTCTTCTGACGAAGGTCCTATGGAGGGGCTTCAAGTATTGAACCTAAAACGCGATATGTTTGTTCAAAAAATTCCTTGCAAATTGCTTACTTAAAATCAAGCTTACTTTAATCTTTCTGAAGTTACATTCATTATTCTTGTATCATTCAGTCAATTCATTCCCATCGTTCGTTCATTACTGAGTTATACTTGATGACGATTCGCCGGCAACCGTCAGTTCGTGTTTGATGTTTGAAATGTTAACGTGTGTCGCAAAGTTAGCGTATCAAGGTTGCAGAGCGAGAAGAATAAAAGTATAAACAACATCTTTTGTCTTAACTCTTTCTGTCATAACACTTAATAGAATATAATAGATAGATGAGTATTTCAATTACAAAGAATTACTGTCATCAATGTCTATTGTTCTTAAACGATGTGCAGAGGAGGTATTAATCTGACAAAACATCACGTTATGGCTTTGCACTAAGGATGTCAAACTTAAAAGCAAATAGAACTCATAAATGACTGCAATAAGGCGTTAAATTATGATTTCACATTTTGTACCAAATTAGGTATAATTTGGGGAATCCCAGGCGTTATTAGTATTTAATAAATGTGGGCAAGATTAAGATTAAGACAAGATTAAGACTAATGATTAAGAGAGCCGGCAGCGGCGTGCACAGGATTATGACACTGGGTATGCGGCGGAGTACTCGGTCACAAAAACTTTTTCTTTTATAGATTTTTAACATAGTCACAGCCACGCGACGGATCTCTTAAGTAACTCTCTAACCATGCTAACAGAACAAGTCTTAGATGTACTACTATTCATGTACATCTTCTACGGCAACGCAGACAAAACAGCGATCGATCGTCGCGGCGGAAGGAATTGTAATAAGTAAAATAATAAGCTAAAATATTATGACTACTCACCTAGTCAGCTTCAATTTCCACATATTCAAGGTTCCGGTTACTTGAGATTACTATATCACCTATCACCTAACACAAACCTCACAATCAAATAACATTAAAAAAAATCAACAAATGCACTAGTAAAAGCAAATCACTACAATTATTATAGAAACTCAGTAATAAACTGTTAAATGTACACACTTTCAAATGTTAAAATTAAAAATCTTTTAAGAAAACTATAAATATACTGGCGCAAACAAAATAGTAAACAATGCTTATCACATGAAAAAAGCAAAATGGCCTCCCGCGAAACACAAAACATTAGATATCCGTCGATTATTTTTATTCCGTAGCCTGCCGCTGGAGTCGCGGCTTTCGATATTCATGGGTGTGTGCGTTGCGAACTGTGCACGGACACCTAAATTACTTCACACATGCGAACATATCTACTGCCGAAGGCCGCGGCAGGTGTTGGTAGATTAGGTACATTATTTTGCAGCGCCGCTTGCTTGTCGCCAAACGTCTAGCAAACATAATGTTTGTGTGCTTGCAAAGAGGTACGATTTATAAAATATTAGGCGTTTTTAAGTTATTATATTTTGTTTATTCATTTATTTACTATTAATTAAAGTCATCTAAAACGTACGAACGTTTTATTAAAATATCAGTGAATGGCAAGTAAATCACTGCATTTCTGCCTACAAGGAGCGCACGCCCCTGAAAGCCGGTGAATTAATTTCCTTGTATTTCGTCATATTTTTTTCTTTCTTCATGGCCGACAACACATCGGTGATATCTTTGGTGTTGCTGGTGTCCATGGGTGACGGTGACGGCTTACAATCAGGTGGATCGTCTGCTAATTTGTCGGCTATAGTCATTAAAAACAATCATATACTAGCGTTTCGCCTGCACTACGTTCGATTTAAAAAATGTACTATATATACATAATAAGTATATATAGCTTGTGTCTCACCGGAACATTATACTTTTCAAATGGTAAAAGGTTTTCATGTAGATGCCGTGGTTCTGGAGATTCTTCCTGCATATACACAAATTTACAAAATTCGCATTCTATAATGTTGGTACAGATCAAAAATAGGATGAAATTACCACTCTTCTTCTAGACAACAAAGGTTAAAATTAATCTCAAATATTGTAACATGAAGAACGGAAGCTGTTGTAGGCGGTGTACCGTAATTGATTGCTTTCATCCCAAAATTCGAAATCATTTATGTATATTGTAATTTTTTTTATTTCTACTACCGTTAAACTCGGTTAAGCTTAGTTGTTCGTTTTCAACTTTAGGGGCAATCGATGCTTATGAGGCGTTTAACCTATGTCTTTTTGACTGTAACGGGTACTCACGATTTTTGTGTTATTTACCGATATTTCGGCTCGATCACATGGATCATGGTCACAGCGGGACTACTATGGCAAGTTACAGTTAAAAAGAACAGAATTGTGTCCTAACGTCCTTTCTTTTAACCTTTACACACTCACACCCCTACACCAAGATTCCCTATGTTACGGGTGGCATGGACAAACACAAATATGACATGAGAAACACTTATGACCCGAAAACAAATATTTATCTGTCACATAAATTTCTGCCCCGGCCGGGACCGAACCCGGGACCCCTCGCTCGGCAGGCAGGGTCACTACCAACTGGGCGGGCTATGGGGTCGGGCTATGTCCAATAATGTAATGTCTATAACAATTTTATTATATTCATAAGGAACGAGTGCATTTGTATTTTACTTTAAATAAAATAATGTTTGAAATAAGACAAGATTGTTAATTGGCAACAGTTGTCCTGCATAGACTTTATCGGCTACGAAAAAATTATCATATGACTACATAATATCAAGCTGTTAGATTCATAATATTTTCTTGTCTGAATGCGACAATAAAAAACTACTAATTGTATAATAATGTAGAAGACCAATATTCAGAGTGAATCATAAGGAATCTTTGGATTATATGGTAAATGTAAAAATATTTAAACCGCCTGACAAAAACTAGTAACAATTATTTCGAGTCGGCCTACTATTTGAGTATGTATTGATAATCATTTCCGGAAGCGAATCGAATCATGGCAAATAAATAAACGCCCAATATCTCATATCCTCATTTTAAGGTTTCCCAGCGTTGTTAGTGGCATGGATATTGGATGGATAACAAACTTAGTCGGGAATCTAATACAACGATCATACGATTTTTTTTTGCAGTAGAACAATCTTTATGGTTTGCATATATCTATCTCACGATTATGACACATGTGTCCTTAAAGAACTGATATGTTTGACTGAACAATTCACATATTTATGGAACTTATATGTTTTCTCGACAGTCCGGCAAGTTTGGCGAGGGCTACATCAGCGCTACGCAAGGCATAGCTGTCCATATCCGGGCCAAGGGTATAGGCGGTGCGCAGGACCACACCGGCTGCACCTGGCCGCTGTTGTCCGCTACGGAGCCTGACCAGCCGCTACCCAGCGAGCCCTGGATCGCGATCATGAGACGCGGCAGCTGTAACTTTGAGATTAAGGTGAAGTAAAATAAAAGTGAATGCCCACATAATCCTTAGGGGTCTAACTTTTGAGCACAGGCCAAAATATTCCTAATGGTGCACGCTGCTGCACAACAGAAGACGTAATTAATAGCTTCAGTTCTTTCCTATGAGGTTGCTGGATTCTAAACAAGCCACCCTTGTTTGGTAGTAGAGTTCTTTACCTGCCTGGCTTGCTTCGTCCTTGAAAAGTTGCGTGAAAATTATGTTTTAATATCTTTCAATTGCAGTGTTGAAGAGCCAATTAAGAAACGAAACTTTCAACTAATATCGTCGTGTAGGCGACCTCTTTGATTTTACTCGTTATTTTAACCGGCTACAGTATTTAAGACGATTTAAAAAAAAGGTGAAACCCAACCTGAAGTTCGCACTGCAGGTTAATATTAATTCGTCAATAACAAGAACCATTGCAAAGTCGTACCCGAAATATAAAGTAGTTATGTTAATAAAATTATGTTATGTTAATAAAATATGATAGGTTACATAAGTAGAATTGATACGGTTTATTTCAAATTGTTGGTAATATTATAGTGTCGTGTGAATGTCATCTGCAGAGCCCGCGTGTCATATTGGGGTATTGTTAATAGCTAAGCAAACAAAGTACACTTGTTTTAACAATTTGAGGATATCATAAGCTAAAGCGTAATAGTAAGTGATACAGTACTTTTACCTACTAGTATAATCTCCATATTGTTTCCGCTTGCTGCGTTAAGAGTCTCGACCATGTTTTTGCTCAGTGTCTTATGTTAGAATAATGATGCGAAAACCTGCAATATTGTAGTTGACGGTGGTTTTTATTTCGAAAAGTAAAATTAAATTTAAAAATAGAAACGCGCGTTTGTACTATATAAATTAAAAACTTCTTAAATTTTAATTACCCAAGTAAATATTTCACAAAAAAAAAAAATAAACCTATGTAAATTTGAAGTAGGTACATTTCTTGGTTTTATCTCTTATGTGTGTGTGGTATTTTCTCTTTTTCTTCTAATTTTAGTGGAACCTAACGGAAAATGTACCCTTCTCAAACAAACAGGAATTTTCCAAATCGGTTAATAAATGACGTAAGTTCTGAAGTAACAGACACAAAAAAATACAAACGGATTGACAACCTTCTCCTTCTTTGAACACGATTGAAAATATTAAACTGTTTCATTTAACGTTTAATCATTATTAATTTAATTAACCATTTAACTGTTTTCATAACGGCGAATTTAATGATAATGAACGCACTTTACATATTAAGTGACGCTTAATGCCAATACGTTAGTGAAAACCGTAACGAAATCGGATCAGCCGTATCCGAGATTAGAGCCAACAAACGCACATACAAACAGAAAAAAATTCTAACAACTATTGTTTTGGGTTCTATTGCGTTAATATAGGCTCCCTAACAGTAATTTTCTCATATATTTTTAATGTACAGAAAGCAATCAGTTAGAATTTTATTATATGTATAGATAATATTTTTTATTATGTACCTACTCATTCTTATTTTTATAACCTCCGCAGAATAACTGTTTTATCCCTGCGGTAATTACTCCCAGATCCGAAAATCTAAGAAATTCAAATTATAACGCGAGGGATTACCGCACTGCGCGTTCCGGATGTTATTAAATTATCGCAGAGTAGGTACGTCAACGAAATTCAATTTAAACGTAATATGAAAACATGAAATAGACTTCCTTTCAAAATGTAATTAATTTTGCTGTTGACATTAGATTCTCTGTAGTGGTGAGCATTTTTTTAAATCAAATTAGATGTAAGTAGCGCGTATAAGGAGTCGACCGTGTAAATTCTTACACCGTAAATAGAGTTGGTTTTAATTAGGTTTATTATGTCTATTAGAGGTTTATTGCAGGGCACGGGTCTTTCTCGTGAAGCCGCGGTGGGAACTAACCACAGAGCCCCAGTTTGAATTTATGGAGGTAATAAGTGAACGCAAACGGTTGTATGCTTCTATGTGTTAATGAAATGAAGTCCAAGGTACAATATGACGTGTATGGTACATTTACTAGAATATTTATTTTCCTAAGCGGCAACGGTGTTAAATATTTAGTGAGGAGGAGTATAGTAGGAGGTAGGTTGTATTGGATGCGGTGTTTACGGCCTCATGCTTGGGTAATAGCTTCTACCCGACACGTACCTTCTGGGCTGTGAGCCCTCATATCTATCGAAAATTCAGCGACAATGTACAAAATAACAGACTTTTGAAGATTTCCGTGTACCTCGGATAAAAACTGCTGAATAATTTTTCGTATGTAAATATCGTATGTATGTAAAATTAGGTACCGATTTGTATGAGGTAATTGAATAAGCGTTGGGATTGATGATTATTATAATAATTTCTGTACACTGCAATTATTCCACTCACAATAACACGCCGCCCTTGACTTCTAAATGTGACGTCACCTCGATGTTTGTCCGACCAAAATATTGTACAATGTCATTGATAACAATGGACTAAAAATTTGCATTTTAGTTAATGGCCTGGTGAACAGATCCATATCTGTAAATGATTGGACGCTCATACACTCACAATCCCTCGCTAGGATTAATTGTGATGTGGGTAAATCTATACTGATAATTTTGCGAGTGTGTGTGAACGGAGCGTAATTTGAAACTTTTTAGACAAAAAATTTAGTTTTTAAAATATACCTACACTATTCCGGACGGCCGAAGGTTTTGTAGTAGAAAAAAATTATGTCTTTCTAACTGAATGCTGTAATCGCAAAACCACAGCGAGTGTTTTCATATGATTCCTACTGATAAGTTATCTCATTCACGAAAAATATTTAAGTGTATGAAATCACGACAAATTTATAAAACAGCCGATACAAATGAGCAAAGATTATTTCAGATGCGATTACTGTAACGAACATAATGACCAAGTCTTCCGAAGCGAAGCGAGGGCGGGTTATTCTGTTGACATGTACATATAAATAACAAGAATATACATTTCTTTCTCTTTCACATAATTGTCTACTTTGGCCAGGAATTAAAACCGGCGCCATTTGTACAGCAATGTAAATTCGATTTAAATCCCTGGGAATGTAAATTAATACTGTGTACATTTTACGCAATGATTATATTAGAAAATGTTATAATCTCATGTTCTAATATTATTGACAGATTTTTAGTATTTATTACGTATCTCAGTCTTTGCTTAAGCCGATACGATACCTTTATTACTTATACCTAGTAAGCCAGAAGGAGATGATCACAGTAAACGAGTAAATTCACAGTAGCCGCAATAATTTAAGGTTTGATGGCACTTCACCTTACTTAATATTATAAATGTGAAATTAGTTTATTTGGATGTTTGTCCTTCACTTTCTTCAGAATGTTATGTATCTAAAATGAAGATGCTTAAGAAACTTGACAGATGCAGCACGAATAAGACTCTCATATAATGTGTTCTATGATCTATTTTTTTTTATTTATTGCTCTATTATCGATAAGTGTAGCAAAAACGATGAGGTGACCAAAATATATAATATATCATATTTATCATACATAATTAAGATAAATATTCCGTTGGTAGAAATATTCATCGTAATTACGTCATTATCATGATTGATGGTAGATAAACCAGTATTAATCGAATATGATGGGAACGCGAAATGTTTTGTACAGGTTGAGTGGCGTGCTCGACACGATAAGGCAAGGGATGACGCGTTGGTGGATACGATGCCGTAATTATCAACGTAGTTTATAAATTTACTGAGCTGTTATTGTTTTTATACATTCTGTTAAAATTTTAAGCGTACATACATGGTGTTTTGGGAAGCGTCCATGACCCTGTAGCTTTCTTGGTGCCGAGCGAAGGGCCCGACGGATCGACCGGGGATAGTATTTATACACAAAAATGTCTTTGGTGTTTGTAATCGGTTAGTCTAGTTTCGGTTTACGATAAATGCTTTGTCTATATTTGACTATCAACCAGCGCGTTGGCACACACTAGATTAATAGTGTCTCCCTATTAATTATTGCGCGCTCTGGACCTCATTCAGTAATGTTATCGCCATTGGTCTCCTGATCATCGTATAGCGCACAATGACCTTTCGCGTAGCCTCTCCAGTAGTACAATATTACAACTCAATGGCAATCGCACGAACGGTCAACATACAAGGCACAACAACAGGCATACAAGGCATCGGAACTCTTCACTTTCATTCGACTTCAGAAATAGACAGATGTCCCTGATTGTCGGGCAAATATCCAACATACCAAGGTTTATAGGTAGTTAGGGGTAGGTACCTATAATTTATCATGTATGTAGAATGTTCTACCGTGCTTCTCAAAATTGTCACAATTATAGCGTCAGCTTTTTGTTTGACCTTCAGACAGCTTAAAAATATCGCGGTACTGACACTGACGTAATCCTTATTCCGTCAATTTTCATTAGAACATAATTCCATCCCTGTCTGAAAGAGAGGCTTGCCTAATAACATTAACTTAAGTTTTGAACTTAATGCATTTTTAGCCTCATTATACCTCAATATACATATACTCAAGTGTGTAATTTATATGGGCAGGTTTAGGGTGTGAGGAAATTTAACAATATTTTAATCCAAGCCAATCTTCTTTGCTCTTCGTATAAATGATATACTAAATGACCACATTTTTATAATCTGTTGCAGGTGCAGAATGCGTGGCGCGCGAATGCCGCCGCCGTCATCATCTACAATGACAGGGACACCACTGTGCTGGAGAAGATGAAACTATCCACCGACACTGGACGTAAGTATGCCCACTTTGTACAGTGATATCCCCCAACACGCAAACAAATACACCGTACAAAGAACTCATGGTAGTGGTAGCTAAAAGTTTTGGAATTGTTTAAGCTAGATTAGAGATTCAATCATAACACAAATATACACTATCCAAAAACAAATTAAAAATACCTTAATTCAGTTTCAGATTTGAGCTAATTTTAGTTCAACACAATACAACAAAATACAAACAATATAAACCACTTATTATAGACCAATAACAAAACAAATATACGGATATCAAAGACATTTTATAAGCGATAAGCGGTCTTATCGCTATGAGTGAGATTTTTCCAGATAAACTACGGGAAGGAATTAATGACCACGGTAAAATCAGGGTTTCGGTGCACATTACACAGAGTAAATGTTAAATGTAGATCTATGGAAGAATATGGATCAAACATTTAATAACATAACATTTTTGAAATCTATAAAAACAATTTTAGTGACATCTGTGATTTGACATTCAAACTACTTATCTCTTGTTCCAGTTAATATGAACTGATGATCTTGGTAAGAATACCAGGTCATATAGTGTTATCATGCGTTCTCAATATGAGTACATATTTTCTTATAATTTGGACTTAAAAACAAAAATCCAAATTACAAGATTTATTTTTACATTCGTACATACGTACATTATGTTCGACAAATGCCTGTCGAGCATTCTGGATGCGAGCAGATGGATTCTGGGTTCGATGCCCGGCTAGAGCAAGGATTGTTCTTAGGCCATGGGTGTTTATGATGTCTTATTTGAGTATGTCTGTACCGCATATTCTACAGAAAATTGTAGAATTGTAATGTGTGAACGTTTGTTTGTTTATTTATATTCATAAAACTTGAAAAAATTTCCAATAAGCAATACGCCGTATAAATGGTATCCAGGCATCTTTAATTGGAGATATATTTTTGGATTCAGAGAATTTAAGATGTAGTGAAGGTCATTGGGGAAGATCTGTTCTACGGTGAATCATCATTATTGATGGATAGATGGGCGATTTAATTCAAATTCAAAATCATTTAATCCTATAGGTATCAGTCTTACCTTTGTAATAGCGTAAACAGACCTACTAATACAAATTATGTTCCTGCATTAGAGGTATATTTTGGTACCTACGAATAGATTTTATGTTATTTTGAAAAAACACATTTCTTAATGAAAACTAATTGGCATACTAAATCGTTTTCTATTACCGGTACAAATCATTAGATTTTGAAGTAATACTTATACCGGTTTTTTAAAAAAATGTTGATGAATTTCACTGTTTAAAACTAATTTTAAATATATTTTTTTAAATTATTTCATTTCACTATGCAACGTATTTAACACATGAGTTTGGAGTAGGTGATCCTATTGAACAATATTTTTACAGATTTTTTTAAGAACAAGATGTCTGCTTAATTTTTCTGAGTGATCGAGACGAAAATATGATTTTTGACGACTCGAAACACGCAAATGTAATTATACTTTATGAATTGACATATTGGCTGTCGTCAAGAATTGTCGAAGAAGCCTAAATACTATGAACTTGCGTTTACTCATCGCCACTAACTGTTCTAACAGGATCAAATCTTCTCTCAAAGCAAAAGAGTCTAAGCCCATACTTTGGCCAGTACATGTCGGCATAAATAGCACACCTTTGAATTATGAATGTTTCCTCAAGATGTTTCCATCACCGAAACATCATCATCAGATAATTTGTAAATTAATTCGCCCTTCGAGCACGGGATTCCCGGATACCAAAGTTCAATCCACCATAAGGAAGCGTACGGTAGTGCATTAAAATTGGAAGTGAGTGCAGCAGTCGAACTCCGGTCCGGTCCGGTCCGTTCCGGTCTGGTCCGAGTCGGAGTCCATCGAGCCCTTGTTCAAACCCAAATCACTATTGTAACTGTTGTACTGTGTGCACTGACAGCTCGTGATTAATCCATGAGGCTCGGTGAAGTGTTCCATGACTGCCTAATTTGGGGAGAGGTCTCTTTGACAAAGAGAACAATAACAACTGAACATTAAAAATACTTTTTGTTTTAGCAATTAATTATGCAAGCAATTAATTTTATAATGACATCCACCAAACACATCCATACGAGTATTCGTTATCTCAAATGTAAATGACTTAACATACAAACCATAATGATACTTAAATGTAAACAGGTTCAGCTGTTACTGCCAAGGATACTGTGCAACAGATTAGACTGATACTTGACGAGATATACTGGAGAAACTATGGTGAAAGTGGGTAAAGTGGGTAACGTAATGGTACAGTCACGTACTGTGTTGTTATTTATGGACGGTTAAAAGTCGCGGAGTTATGTTTGGTATTTTTTTGACTCAGCACTTTTACATTTGTAGCCCACAAACGGGTCCCGTGATGTAAATGATCGCCACATACATTTCCGTCTCCCAGAAGCGTTACTCGCTGGTCAAGATTAAGTGTTGAAAGCTCTTGTCAACTGGCTCTTTAATATTTAAACTTAAAGTAGTAAAACATGTTGTAGTTTGATTTTAGAAGGAGGATGCCAGTCAGGTAAAGCGTTTTACATCATGCATGCAGCTTCCGGATTAATCTAGGAGGTACAGACTCCAGGGCCCTCCGGTAGGACCTAATGACTTCATCCGTTGATCAGCACCAGCAGGGCGGTTTTTGCTTGCACTTGACAATAGAGCTACTTCCATTCCGAGATTAACAATTCAAATCGACGAAATGCAAATAAAATTACTCGACAAAAAAATATGTTATTATTGAAATTCTTATGTAATCACAAATGCTGTAACCCGATTTAAATGCGCAAAATATTCGATATCGTTTATTTATGTGTTTAAGAAAGAAGACTAATTCAGAAAATAATCTATCTAGTCACCTGGGAGGTACGATGAGAAAATAGTTTTTAAAAGACAAATATTTTTTTCCATGTTCGAGCGAAGCAAACACTGTGTGACAGAATATTTATGTTAAATTCATTGAAGTAAGTAACGAAGTGGGTCGTCTATTTGTATTAAGTCCAAGATTAAAACTACCGGTTTCTTATTGAGTCTAGTCTATTGCGAATAACATTGCCATTTGTAATAATAGTGAGTTTATAGGGAAGATAATTTTCAGTAATTCTACTGAAAACTGATAACAAATGTAAGACTGAACTCACTTGTGCGGCCGTTAGTCATAGATCGTATAAAATCTAAACTTGCACAATGATTGAATTCTCAAAGCTCATACTCAAACAACATGTGTCTATGGCTATGGTCTAATAGATGGCGCTGAAGGTAAGCTTTAACAAAATGTATTGTTACAAATTGAAAGATTAATTATAATAGGTCTTTACCTATGAAATTGCCGTTCTACTGTACTGGCCATTTCAAATCAAAATATTTTTTTTTGGCTGATAATTTTAATTTCAAATTAATTTTATTTTTAAAAAATGGAAATATTTTTTCTAAAATCGTCATTTGTTTAATAGTTAGTGTTTTGTTTTCAACGCATTCGAACATTTTTCGTCATCATGGATACGTTAAAAATTCGAGTAATTATGGAGTATGGGTACCGTCGTGGCAGCAAAGCGACACAGGCGGCACGCAACATCAACGACGTTTTCGGAGCGAACACTACAAACGAACGCACCACCCCTTATTGGTTTGCCCGCTTCCGTTCTGGAAATTTTGACCTGAAAAATGAACCCCGTGGTCGTCCGAAAACTTTGGTCGACAATGACGAATTAAAGGCGATTGTGGAAGCTGATGAAACACAATCTACGGCTGAATTAGCAGCAGCTTTCGAAATTAGCATCAAAACCATATTGGTCCATTTGCGTCAAATTGGCAAGGTACAAAAACTTGACAATGGGTACCCGACGAACCTAATGATCGCCAGCGCGAAGTACGCGTCCAGACGTGCCTTGCACTGCTCAACAGGCATACAAATGAAGGAATTCTGAACCGCACTGTTACTTGTGACGAGAAATGGATCCTGTTCGACAATCGTAAGCGCTCAGCAAGTTGGTTGGACCCTGGTTCAGTACCCAAACAATGCCATAAAGAAAAACTTACCCCTAGAAAAGTGATGGTCACTGTTTGGTGGTCTAACGCGGGTGTAATTAATCACAGCTTCTTACCAAACGGGACGAGCATTACTGCAGATGTGTATTGTGAAGAACTGAACACAATGATGGCGAAGCTCGCACGTCTCCAACCAGCTTTGGTCAATCGTTCGGATCCACTGCTCCTGCACGACAACGCGCGACCTCATACTGCACAGCAGACAGCAGACGCCGTACTCGCCAGACCTTGCGCCTACAGACTTCTACTTTTTCCCGAATTTGGATAACTTCTTGGCGGGAAAAAAATTCAATACCCGGGAGGTAGTACAAAATGCCTTTGAAGAATTTGTTGCCTCCCGTCCAGCTGATTTTTTCAAAAAGGACATCAATAAGCTACCAATGCGTTGGCAAAGATTCATTGATTGCATGGGTGATTACTTTGATTAATAGAAATAAAAAATATAGAAAAAAATACGCTTTATTTATTTCATGAAAAACGGCAATTTCATAGGTAAAGACCTCATATATATTCCGCAACAGCGGCCCACGCAGCAACCAATTAGTTTATATAACAAACAGTTGTTCAGTTGTTTACGTGGAAGATCATTCACGTGTACGGTGCGCGGTGTAGCCGCGCCGTCACCTTGGCAGTGAAGCTGAATGATCGCATTAGTGCTACATCTCACAGGCGTTCGAGCAATACGATGTTTTGTGACAATTTCATCAAGATTTATTTAAGAATATGTGGCCGAAAAGATATTAGTCTTTTTTAAAACTTTAAACGATTTTTTGAGTTGAATGGGAAAGATATGGGCTACGACACTGACGTCCGCTATAGAAAACTAGTATTAATTTAGCGTTTAAATTGAAAAGAATGTCGATTGCTTTAAGTTTATTTTAACCTTGATATTAATGTATCTGTTAGAACCTTATATAAAACAATCACACCACGTTATCAGCTGTATGTTGCATCAGTGAGATTGCGGACTTAGCGCTGCAATCAAACGCATTATGGTCACACGCAAAAAGTCACTAACATCGTCAAATTTTATTTCATTCATGTCTGCCATTTCTATATGCAATACCCAAATTAATCCATAATTTCACAATACAGTGTAATTCACAATAACATCGATTATTGTATTTGGAAAGATTCATACTTATTTATTTGCATTATACGGATCAATCACGGTTAACGCTGCGTAGAACGCGTGAACAGTGAGCCTTGGCAGTGAAACCTAGGCGATGACACGATCACATCATATCACAAACGAGCTTAGCTCAACGTGAATCACAGATTATGCCGGTTAATTAGTCAACCCGTGTGGCGGTGTACTTTTAACTAATCTATTTACTTTTAATGCGCAAATAAGGCACATAATAATAACAATAGCTACCACCTCAGTTGTTCTGCTACAACCTTCTTGAATCGACTGGAAAATGTTTTGACGTGTTTCTTTTGGAATATTGAGAGCCAGTAATAACTGAGTCTTGCGCTTCCCTCTCGAACGGCAACATATCTTTGACGCCTTTAGACCCAGACGTGCACGGGCGGCTTAGACCACTTACTATCATCTGTGACCCGTCTGCTCCTTTGTCAGCTATTTACATTTTATTTATTGATAAGTATAAAAGGTGGTAAGTTAGAAGCTATTAATTAATGTAATGTATAGTTCAAGTTATTTGGCGTGACCTCTACAATCCCAAGGTCCTAGATAGTTTTCCTTCGCTTCCCGCTTTAAACCTGCCTTTGATAATAATGATCGTTGTACAGAACCAACATTTAAGCCAAACACGCTTTGCAGAATTGTTGTAAAACACTAGGTACTAAAATAGTAATACTAAGCAGATATACGTTTGCCATGTTTTTACGACTTGTTTGACGCGTATGGAGATAGGAATGGCTTAGTTTCCGAACGGGATGCAAAAACGTCAAAAAAGCAATCGATCTGCGCGGGATGCGCAATTCTGATGCAATGTATTGGTTAATTGCAGTATAATTCAGAATAATTTAGCATAAAGTGTCTTGGTCTTTATTTTTCATTGCTTTAAATGATTTAGCTAGACAGCTATGATGGATTTTTGGGAGGGACAATCGAATAATCGACTCGATCACATTTATGTTTTCCGAGATATGTTTTTCTCACAATGGACATGTAGCACGTGTGTTATCAATGCTAACTGAATAATGAAAGTTCTAGCAACGCCGATGAAACGATAATATAGATAAGGGGACGTTGTATTACATACTCGTATGCACATATTCGAGAGTTGAAAAATAAATGAGTTTGTGTTGTAACAGCTGTAGATTTAATTATGCAACCATTTACTTGTGCAGCTGTTTTATAACAAAATGTTTGTAAGATATGCATGGCCAAGTAAATTAAATATTTAAGAGAGGACAACATTATAAAATTTATCGCTCAGCTGTAATGCCGTTTGCGATAGTACATCGTAACGTTATGACTATTTGCGTTAAATAACTAGGTGTGTTCCAGAATATAAGTTGTTATTCAGTCCTATTAAACTCCATCTAGAACGGTGTTGATTTTCTGATATAGACGTACAAGTTATTGTTGAAGTAATGGTTACATGTTTTAACGTTCGAGTTTAGAACCATAGTACATAATCTTTACGGTTGATCCCGGTCGAAGTGTGATAACCAACCGGACAGATTAAAAACCTTGCAACATATAATACTAAATTCAGTTGAGGATCACGCAAACGAAAATTGATAACATTAAAAATTGATACAATTGAAATTTATTTGTCTATAATTGGACATACCAATATTATATAAAATAATGTTGAATTATGTTCAGTATGACGTCAGAAAATACGATCGATGAATTCGCTAAATTAATTGAATATTTATTTTTAATTTTGGTAGTTTCGATAATTCCAATAACTTCCCGGAATATTGGGTTATTGTTTAAAGGGAGAGTATTTAAAGTAAAAGGTAAATACGATCAGAAAGTATAATTATGGGATTCCTCCCATATTATTCCCAAACCAATTTCGTGGTGAACAACTGAAAAATAAAAGGATTTAATGGCTTTACATCTCTTATTTCTGAGGTTATTAGGTCCTGTACACCCGTTTTAATGGCGGTGGCGTGGTGGTTGAGATTTTACCAGGGCTAGTTTCCACCCTCCTTCTCGAATGTATCTGACGTACAAGCACATCGTTTGTAGCGCTAGAGAGCCAACTAAAAAGCGGCTATATTCCTTCCTGACAGCTTGACTTGGCGCCGGCGGTGCTCTTTTATCAACACTTAGTGTTCGCGACCACTCTGAACATATCTTACTAGAAACAACTTCGAGAGACCTCAAGAACAGAGGACGCAAACAAAAATAACCAGCGGAATTCCTTATCTAAAGCACTATCTGGTGTTATCTGTCGTAGTTATTGAGGTTAGGTAAATGCGTGGATTTTCGCGAAACAGTATCGTGACGATTCGTGTTAAGTATGCCGCTAGCGAGAGGTCAATGTTCCAAGATCCACGTCTTTGTTCGATTTAAAAAATAATACTATGTTCGCTGTGCATAATATAGTATAGTGACACGGTCACCATAGATGTCCGGTTTATCTTAAATGTTTCATCGGGCAAAAGGGAAGATGCATGCATGGAGTTCTTGATAAAAATCTCACCTGACATCGGCAACATTGTCTTAGATGGTAAAACTCACTGGCTTGTTAAAAAAAAGAACATTCACTCTTGATTTGAAGAAGCCTACATTGTATCCGGACGGGCATACTCGATATACTTAGATAAGTCGTTTGTTCCAGGCAACATTAGCGCGGTATTCACGTACAAGTGGAAGGGCGAGGAGATCACGCGGCTGGTGGACAACGGAACCCGCGTCACGATCGGCATACTCAAGGGTCGCACCTTCACGCACATCACCAATAGCATCAATAAGTGAGTGACTTAACATTGCCTTGCAGGGTCCCACTGGCCTTGGTCGCCTTCTTGCCGGGCAATGCGTTTGATGAACGCCATAACAATAAAATATCCGGACTAGACATTTTTCATGCACCGAAAGTCGGTTCCAATCAGCAGCCGGTCGACATATCGAGTCTCTGGCCTATGGTTCCAGTGTTGCTGCCTAAATTCAAGTTTCTCATTAGGTACAAGTTCTGCATGTATGTTATAAAGTTATAATAAGTTCACATTTGTGTTTGGTGTAAAACCGTAAGCAAATTGTTGGCGATAAATAAACAAACAATGTTATATCATTAATTGTCAATCTGATGTGGTATGTCTACCTTCGGAAAACATATTCACGGATAGTAGGAACTAAGTAGTAAACTAACTAGTAGTAACTGTTCCTGAAACTTACGTAACTCGTTTTTATCTGGTGTTTAGTATTTTTTATCTATTGGAAAAACATTTTTGAATTATATGACACATAAATGTCTGCTCTCGGATCTTGGTTGCTAATGACGTCTCATTTGTGTGTGACCATGTCGCCCGTAACACAGGGAGTCTTAGTGCGAAGGTGTGATTATGTGAGCTTTTATACATATATATAAATTTGAATTAGTGTTCTTCACAATAGTCTCGAATATAATGTACATATAATAGTAAATAACTTTTATTTTCATAATTATTATTAATATTATATGTCCCCGTCCCCTGAAACATGTGTAGTGGTATATATTTTGATGTGTATACTATTAAACATATGTATATATATTACATATGGCCGGTAATGTAAGTCATATATTGTAAACACGATTTGTTGCAACGCAAACAAATAGGTACCTATTCACTATTTTAATCACTTACATGTATCTATCACAAGATTAATGATATCATTATTTGATTACAATTGATACGTCACTTTATAAAATACAAAGAAGACATTTTTGGGGAACTCATTGTGAAAATCTGTCCACAATACAACAATGATGCAACTGAAAGAGATTTAGAAAGCATTAAATTCGTGACCTCGTCATCTTTCATTGCATATTATCTGTAGACGTGACACTCGAATTATACCGTTCGATAAAAGATTGTAAGCGATAATTTTCTCGAGTCGATTCTCAGCCGGGACAGACATTTTTGTGTGACAGATAACATATATGTGTTTGTATGTCTTATTTGTCCATGCCGCCGGCAACACAGGGAATCCTAGTGCGTGTGTTGAGTGTGTGAACATTTAGTTCTTTAATTCATTGTAAACAAGCCGCGCACGACGAGCGCGTCGATATACTTACTTGACTGTATAATTTTCGCTTCAGAACGTCAGTGCTGTTCGTGTCGATATCCTTCATCGTACTGATGGTGATTTCGCTGGCGTGGCTCGTATTCTATTACATCCAGCGATTCCGCTACATCCACGCCAAGGACCGCCTCTCCGTAAGTCAGATAATAAGATAGTTAATGGTTATAACGGCGTCGTTAATTTTAATATGTCGCGGGTACTCACGGTACGTTTTTGTTTGTCGCCAATAGATATTTCGATCCTGTTGCATGGGGATCGTGGTAACGGCGAAACTACGGTGGCGGGGAGAGAAACCGTCGACAAGCTCGTGGTAGATTAATCTATTTACCCTACGTCTAGTTCGTTTTTCTTTTTTAGTTACCGTATCACGACACACGACACTTGCTGTATCTTCACGCACTAAACTTTGCACTTTATGTGTTTTACATAAACTAACCCACTGGATTTCACGTTTGTACTAATTTAAACTAAAACACATAAAGTGCAAAGTTTAGTGCGTGAAGATACAGCAAGTGTCGTGTGTCGTGATACGGTAACTAAAAAAGTAAAACGAACTAGACGTAGGGTAGATAGATTAATCTACCATTAGCTTGTCGGCGGTTTCTCCCCACCACCGCCGTTTCGCCGTGACCACGATCCATGCAACTGGATCGAAATATTGGGGACAAATAAAAACGTACCGTGAGTACCCGCGACATAATAAAACGTATACATTCCGCGATAGCGTCGCTAAATGTTCTTAATGTTTCATAACAGATGGCACCATACGTACGTTACATGACAGTGTGCGTATGCGCAACAGGCGTTGGGTCTATACTTTTTGTTTATCGGCGTTATTACTAAACAAATACAACCAAAATCAAATTTCCAAACTGATTTTATTCAGGTCTTCTTTTGGTTAGACTATGACTCTTGTATTTATGTACTGTTTTTTTTTTTTTACAGAAACGATTGTGCTGCGCTGCCAAGAAAGCGCTCTCAAAAATACCCGTTAAGAATTTAAAGACTGATGACAGAGTAAGAGGACACTTGAAATTAAAAGACCGCTTTATAATACTAACCTTACACTGCAATATGTATAAACACTACTAATTTTGTATGCAGTATTAATAAATACTAATATTACTATGCAATATCAATAAATACTTATGTACGTTTGTTAATTTTGTTACTTGTTACACCAAAAAGATCTGGCACATTGCCAACGCTGCATAGTTTGAAGTGAAAACTGGAGCTATGAGATTAGTATGTGATAATGTTGTCTCACTGTTCGTAGCAACCAGGGCCTGGATTATTATAGATAATAGTTATTTATTACTCTATGGCAAAGATGCCAAACGAAAATTTCTAGGTTCGATTCCTGGCTGGCGTGTCTGTGTAAATTTATTTTCGGATATCGGTTCTGAACGTATCACTGATGCGTGTGTGAGTGTATCGACGTCTATTTATATATAGTATTGTTGATCCACAAACATATAATAGTTATAATGTTTAATTATCAGGAGGTGCAAGGCGACGGCGAGTGCTGCGCCATCTGTATCGAGCCGTACAAAGTGTCGGAGACGCTCCGGTCGCTTCCTTGTAGGTGAGTCACCGGTCACCACCGCGCGCCGTTGTTAAGTTCCTTTGTTACAACAGTTGAGAGCAAACAACGTGAACAATAAAACATAATAGTTTTTTCAATCACGACAAAGGCGCTCTATCGTTAAGAGGACATTTGTTTGTTAGTCACTAAACAATATCACTATATAGTTGCACTGTTAAATATCAGCAGGGTATCTCATTATCAGTAGCTTATATAATTTATCAGAAGGGTATTCAGTTATCTATAGATATGAAAAGGGTAAGATAATCAGGACAGGTCGTTCTATTACCAGCAGGACGCATACAGTTTTATTGTCACATGTCTATATTATGATAATTTATTTAAGCCGTTAATGCAATGCGATTGATGATTACTATAGTGAATTTGATTTTAAAAATTAACTTAAAAATATTTAAATATTTGATTTTTTAACGTGTGTTACATCAAAGCAGCAATATGTAATAACTTTTGAAGTTCTTCTTACTGATAATTTTTGTCACTTTTGGAAAAAATGATGAGAGTGAATTTCAGTGCAACATATTTATGAGTAATCGTGTGCGCGGCGCACGGGTCAACATAACACGGACCTTTAGATAGTTTGTTGCTTTTTGTTACTAGCAACGTCGAGGCAACAGCGAAAAAGTTGTTGCAAAAGTCACCTTAAGTTATTTATTGTTACTCCACAAAAATAATGTGCAGTGAAAAGACCATTTGGGGAAACGTGGTGGACACTACGTACTGGTTACTGTACTTGTAAGACTTAAATAGATATACGATGTACGCGTGTTCGTACAACTATATATTACACCCTTTTGCTGTGGGAATACAGTTACTTTATTGATATGAAGTGACACCGGTACGTTATGTTCGTTGCAGACATGACTTCCACAAAAACTGCATCGACCCGTGGCTGCTGGAGCACCGGACCTGTCCCATGTGCAAGATGGACATCCTCAAATACTACGGCTTTGTGGTCAGTACTCATGTTATTAAATAAAAAAAATATTTTACCATTGTATTGTAATATTTATTTCTCTTTCACTTATTTTGCCATTTAATTAATGCTACTGTCTAACAAATTTATCACGTTCGGTCTCTTTTTTTAGATTTGTCTATAACCATTTCATGGAATAATAAAAGCATAATTTATACGTCATTCTTTTGTGAGAAAAATCAAAGTTTGAGTGTGAGAAAATTTTTGGTTAAATAAAAAAATAAGACTGTACACTATGCCAAGTAAGTAATAAACGCATATAAAATAGTGTCTGTTTGTGTATGACACAGTTCACGGGCAGCCAGGAGAGCATCTTGCAACTGGACGTGGAGGAGGCGCGCAGCCGTGCGCTCAGCCCCGCGCGCGCGCGACACCCGCTCACACTCGTTCGTATATACTTACTAAATATTGATTATTAGATCACGATTCAATTATAACGTAGCCCCTTTGGAGTGACCCTGTCTGCTGAGCGAGGGGTCCCGGGTGCGATTCCCGGCAGAGACACACACGCTTATGTGACAGATAAATGTTTGCTCTTGGGTCACGGGTGTTTGTGATGTCATATTTGTATATGAATCCTAATGCGAGGGTGTATTTAATCAGCAGATTTTTTCAAAAAATCGAAGCCTCAATGGCTTGTGTCGTTTGTAAGTAATTTTAAACTTTAATCCATAATTGACTTTGGACTAATACTTCTATTGTATTGTATTGTATCAAGTATGAACATAGATGGCTATAGAGGTAGAGGAAGGCCAAAGAAGCGATGGATGGATTGTGTGAAGGATGATACGGCTACAATGGAAGTTACTAGTGAGATGACGTCTGATAGAGAAGTATGGAGGAAAAATGCATGCTGCGCCGACCACAAATAAAATTGGGATAAGGGCAGGAGGATGATGGTGACTTCAATTATTACATAAAAAAATAATAGATACATAAAAAGTGCGGTCTGGTTAAAAGAGCGGTGATCGATACCGATATTGGCAACATTTTCATGAGTGATTCGGTGGGTATGGAAACCTGTAGGTCGCAGATGTTATCCCTGGGTAGAACTCGTTGAACCATATTACAGCATTAGTTTAAGTAGATTTTATAGAACCTAATGTATTCAACATTAAAGATGAATGCAACGTCTGCGGGTTCGGTTTTGTGCGGATGACGTGCGCCCGTTGCTCTTAGTGGGCATCACTTTCGTTAATCTATTTGAAATTGGCAATAGAAGATCACGAACTACGATGGCTACTACACGTATGATACTTCCATGTAAAGGAGACGATTAAGATTAATAAATAGAAAATGTTTTGTTTTATATTTCGAAAATCTTTCAGTAAGTACGTAACTTTTGTTGTGTATACTGTGTGTAGTGTAGTATATAGTATAGTGTGGTGATGTTGTCCCGTCAGTTGACGAGCGACAACTCGTACTCGGAGGCGGGCAGCGAGCGCAGCAGCCGCGCTTCCTCGCCCGACGAGCTGGCGCCCGCGCTGCCGCCGGCCGCGCTCTCCGCCTGCGCTAGGTGTGCACCGACACGACACAACATGACACGACACGACACACTTACCATAATAACATCACACAATAGCACATAAACTGGATGAAACTCTATTTTCATTACAACCCATTAATGGGACTATGGTGGACTGACCTCGGATCTTCTCTTCACAATAAGAATGGTTTAAAGCCATAGTCAGCTGACCATTTGCAGATTGGCACTTTACACACGTTTGAGAATATGCAGATAACTATCAGGTATGCAGGTTGCCTCATTATATTTTCCTTCATAGGAGCAAGTAATGAGTATTTTTTGGAATACGTACACAATTTTAAAAAACGGTTGTGCGCGTAGAATTCTAACTTTAATCTAACATGCGGGTCACCATTGTTCAAACCACTGGGCAACCACTGGTTTAGTACAGTTGGATTTATCGTATTCTACCCCCTGGTATCAGGGATGGGATACAGACAATTTCTACGTTCCCTTGCAATTCACTGGTGGCGTTAAATTGGATTTTTGGACAACAAAACGTTCAGTTTCCGTCTCGAGCTATAACTTTGTAGGTTTCCAACGCGCTGATGTAGTATTAGACTATGTCACATTTAGTCGCATCCTAATAAGCAGCCTGTTGGACCTTAGCTTGCAGCACAAAAATTTTGTTCGTGACATCTTCGCCTACCTCACTACTTTTATTTACCGTTCTCTGAAACCTTTTGTTTCCTGCAGCACATGTGCCACTCCTGGGATAACACGCGCGGAGTGTTCACGACAGGACGCAGCCTCCGTCAGCTCCGTTGGTGTCTCTCAGCATTGAAGGCGGCGTGGCCCACGCGCTTCGGGTCGAAGCCAGCTCGGCGAGCCACGAGAACCCATCTCGTCGGCTTCACCAGCACACGCCGCGGTCACAGACAATAAATTTGGATTGTTACAGTGACGAGCGGTTCAGTGTCGGTTGAAATGAGTGAGTGAGTTATGTGTTCCGTGACGATTGTGTTCATATTTTAATTAAGTTCTTAGATTAACGAGGTAATGAGATGGACCGTCAGTTTCTACTCTTATAACTTCTAAAGGTTATAATTGATGTAAGAATTTTTTTATATTAATTTGCTAAAGAACGATGAAAAAGTGTTCCAATGAAAATTTATAAATCTTGCAAGTGGCTATCAAATGAATACATAACCATTAATTTCAACTCGTTACATTTTGCTGTCTAGTAATTTCTTCAATGGGCTTCATTTACTATCCTTGCATAAAATTATCTTATTTATATAAGATGGGAGTCATATGAATAACGCTTAGATTTTAACCTAACTTTATTGTGAACTGTGATACATCTCCAATGCGTTATAAATGAACAATATTCCAAGATTTGTCCCTTTTAACGCACCAGTTTGGGACACGCTTTGAAACTGAGGACACAAAGCGGTGCCCTTAGTGTTTTACTTGTAAGATATTTTCTCTTAATGAACTTAAAATTTGAATAAGAACAAATTGATAAAATTCATTTCGGCGTTTACAACAGGAAAACCGTCTACGGTTAGCGAGTGGACATTAGGTTGCTCTTTCTGAATCTGTTCATAGAATGAGACAGACAAACATATCCATCTTATCTCCACGTAAATCTAAGGTGAGGTTATAAAATACTCAAAAACGAAAAAAAAAAACTAAACGACAGTTACTGACTTCCAGTGACACCGCGCGGGCGGTGGATGAAGTGATATTTTTTTTACTAATAGTGACATTAGTTTTATATGGACAGGTAACATAGGTGAGTGCCGCGAATCCGCCTAGTCAACGAGCAAGTCCTTTACTTTATGCTACAGACAGACGCGCCAGAAGTACAATGTATGATAGAGCGTCTTTTTCTATTAATATCCTCGTGTATCCACATGCGGTGCACAGAATACGGAGACGAATGAACTATTCGCACTATAATTTAAATTTTTACTTGTTAACGGTTTTGGTACAAAGTTCAATAACTGTTAATGTGTACCGTACATAACCTGTTAATGTGTACCGTACATAACCGTGCCGTTCGGGTTACCTTAATCGTCGTAACCGTGTACTTAAAACTAATTACCTTTGTTTGGTTGATCTCATTATAATAATAATATCATATCATAAGTAATAATATCATTGTTTCAACTGTATTATAAGTGCAGAATAAATCTTACTGAATATTTCGACTAAACTGTAAAATGTGTAAATATGAAACGTTATTGAATTTTGACGGTACATTTCGTTTAATAAAAAAGTACATAGTGCCAATTTGGACATTTTCATTTCGTTGGAAATTTATTACAGAAGAAAATAGTTGTTATATTTTTGTAAATGCGTAACAAAAGCGTTGATGTAAACACGTTTGGATTTATATGAAAATATGTTGATCATATTTGTAGTGTTAGAAAAATCTGTCACTAAATGTTCATTCAGTTGAGATTGTGGCAGCCCTATATGGATAATCAATTTAAGTATACATAATAATCTTGTTATACGTCCATAGTGTAACTAGGTCATTTTAATAACAACCTTCTACTCATTGATGGCAGTTTTCCTTCCTACTATCTTTCAATTTACATTTTGAAGCTAAATATATTTTTGTATTCTGTAAAATAAGTTTCATAATTCAATCATTAAATTATGATTTAACAGATTATAGTGGGGTCATCATATACAAAAATTGATTACTCCATAATGTCGTCTACATAACAAAACAAAAATGTTTTAGACTGCAAAGTACTTTGAGAAATATGTTTTTAATTATTTTTGCATTACATGCATCATTTAATATAAGGATTAAAAACATACGTTTATTAATTTTTGGTTATGAAATATTGAGAAGGAAAACTAAATATATTTTAATAGATATTCGAAAATAATGTGTCGAAAATATATCTAAGAAAACAGTGTGTACTGTCTTTGTACGTTACCGAAATTTGGAATATTTTATTAAATACAACAAGTGTTCCCAACAAAAAAAAAATATAACAGACATGACAAGGGTTACGTACCCGAGTTCGTAACAAATGAAAAAATTACAAGTTTCGTCTTAATGTAAGTCTATTGCCTATAAACTATACTTCTGTCCACAATGTCCTGCAATAAAAAAAATGGAAACATATATGAGACTATTATGATAATAATAGTTTGTGTGATTAATAAATGTCTGTATATTAACGACACTTTTTGACTGTTCAATGACAACAGAGTGTAATGTGATAAGATAATTTTGAAAAAAGTTGTATAAATAAATATAGCATGTACATTATATGTATAAGTTTGGGCCGTGTCTACAACCATTTATTTTAGTTAGTATGTTTTCTGTAAAATACGTTGTATGTTCAGTCGGGCCGGAAGCAGTTAATGGACTTAACAATAAACTCGTGGCCCTAAGGAAATGGTAGTTATTGAAATCTAGTCTGAATTTAACTACGAGTTATATCGTTTTTAACTAAATTATAAAAAGATGCATTAGTTCGACCAAAGTTTTCAATTGGATTGCTATAAAAAGCGATGTTATTCGTTCAAACTTTACTCGTAAGTAAAACATTAAGTTTTGTAAGTCGGCATTTAAGTTATTAACATAACACGTTTAGGTTACTAATTCGAAATCCATCGGATTTAGATTAACAAGGAGACTGGTATGTACTTTATGGTGTAAAATGTATAACATTCCCTTCTTAAGAATATTGTGGGTACTTTGTGTACAAGTGTTAAAAATAAAAACCAAATCCAGTATTGTTATTTGTGTTTCATTTCAATCTTATATCATCATAGCGGACGTTGGTAATTGCAAATTTTAAATGCGGCAGGAACTCACGATTTATGTAATCACATGATCAAAGCGAGACCCATGATCCATGTAATAGGTCAGTATATCGGAACAAAATACAAAATTCGTAAATTAAATACCCTTTTACAGTTAAAATTTTGTTTAATTTTTGGGATGACGAACAACCAGGTTGGACTATAGTTATTTATAAACACCTCCTTTCCGGACAAAAACAAAACACAAAAGTCGCGCTATAAACGGAGAACATTATTATTATACTACTATTCTTCTCTAGCACCATGGTGACGAACAACGCCACTGACTGAAAAACTGAGATACATTTTTTCTTATGCACACACCCCAATACTAGGATTCCGTGTTGCGGGTGACATGGACATACACAAATATGACATCAAAAGCACCCACGACCCGAGAACAAACATTTATCGGTCACATAAATATCTGCCCCGGCCGGGAATCGTACCAGGGACCCCTCGCTCGGCAGGCAGGGTCACTACCAACTGGGCTAAGGAGTCGTAATATATATTATATTTATAATTTATCTGTCAAATCAATATTTACCTCGGTCGAAAATAGAAAACGGCACCCCTTGCTCAGCGCTCAGGGTCAACGGACAACACTGTCACTGAGTTGCAATGTCATTTCATTGCCGCAACGAACAATAAAATGTAAAGAATGTCGAGATATTAAAAAATAAACTCCCTGTGAGAACGTTAAATCCAAAACGCTATTTATTTTACGACGTAAGTAACTAATCCTTTCATTACGATACATATTACATGAAGAGAAAACTAGTCAAAGTATGTAGCACCAGACAGATTATAAAAACTATATAAACACACCATATCGAAAACCAATCGATTTTATATTGCAACTCGATCTGAACGTAAATACGCAACGCTATAACATAAATCGAGGGTAAACTTAGAGTCGGTTGAATGCTGTTTAATGCATATATTTATATGGACAGCTTTTGCTTTATCGATTTTATACAGCTAAATTAGTACGATAATAACAAATAAAATAAATATTTGACTAACAAAAACAGACTTAAATTTGAGGAAGGTGATCCTTTAAGAGTGGTATATTTATTCAAATTTAAGTGGAACCTTACGAGAAGTCTATATTACTTCTCGTTTGGCATTTATGTGACAGATAAATGTTTGTTCTCGAGTCATGGGTGTTTGTGATGTCATATATGTGTATGTATGTCCATGCCACCCGCAACACAGGGAATCCTAGTGCGGGGGTGTGAGTGTGTAAACGTTTAAAAAAAAAGATGTTGAGATAGGAAATCCTTATTACTTTCTAAGAATTATAGAATTCACATACTGACACGCCTGTTGATAGCAATATTTTTGCTATAAGGCTTACAGAATAGTTTAAAAGGTATTGTTTGTTAAGTTAGGGAAGATATATAAAAACAAAACAATTCGGATTGATTAGTAGCAGTAGTTACAGTTCTAACGTAATGGTTGTGAGATTAGGAGCAATCGATATAAAAAAATATAGATTCTTATTATTTATTCAAAATGTGCTGTAATATAATAATTAGTGCAAGGCTGATGGTAATGGTTTTAATTACAATCGATCATTACGTGGTTATTCTCTACATAAATGTGTATATAGCCGTTTATACATAGTGTTCAATAAGTATTCATATACTA
Organism: Megathymus violae; assembly: GCA_003671415.1. NCBI lineage: Eukaryota > Metazoa > Arthropoda > Insecta > Lepidoptera > Hesperiidae > Megathymus > Megathymus violae. The sequence continues at coordinate 5,784,775 of PDGT01000012.1, read as the reverse complement.
CTAATAATTTTCAGATAAGCTAATTTGTGTACACATTTGCCATATTTTAATATGTTACAACATGATACGACCAACAATAAATTTTATTCATACTTACCATACATAACAAAATTAAAAACAATAAAAAATTTGTTACTAATAAAGTAAGTAAAAATATTAATTTCAATCCAAACTTTATGTTCCATTATTTGTGTTGTAATAAAATTACAATTATAACATTGATGAAAAATCAGTCTTTAAATGAGTTGTTTTTCATATGACATAATAATTTAAAACATTTTTTAGTTTTATACAGGAGAATTATATCCATTATTAATATTAAAAAATTCATATTTAAATATTCACTTATATGAAAAACCTCAAAGTACCAGCGGTCTGGTATCAAATGGCCAATACATTTGTAATCAACCTCAAATAGAACTAGAACTACTTCGCTAGTCCTGTTTTTACTGAAGCACGTTGTTGCTTGCTTTGAAGCTGCTTGCTTCACAGCACATTTGATGTGACGACGATGCGACACCAGAAGAGCCGTGCAAATGTTCGAACTGTTCAGTATGTTGAGGCGTTACGGTTCGCGCGGCTGCTCGGGCTCGGGGAGGGGCGCGGGGAGGGGGGCGCCCCAACCGATCTCTAATCATTTGTCCCAGAGCCCCGCCTCCTTCATCTTAGTCTGGAAGTATTTTTCCAGGGTGTTGGCGCACCTGAACAACAACGTGACATGTTGTGTTTATCGTGCACTGGTGCTAAGGGACAGACACTATGGCAGGCTTCTCTTGTGTTTCAAGATTGTGTTACTGGAGATTAGTTACTCTCTGACTCGTTCCGTTGATAAGTTTAATGTTAAAAACAGTGAATTTTTTAACCACATTAAACTACTTGAATTACCCAAATAACCACCTGCGAAGATGTCTGACTACGGCGTCCGCAAGGTTGCCCGTATTCGACATATATTTCTAGTATTATACACAATCCCCAGGGACCGAATCTGTTTATTTTTCTCTTTTTCAAAAGTATTAAAAGAGAAATCCGATACTCAAATGTGAGAATCAGATAGTAATGTGCATTCCAGAGTTCTCAAAGGTGTATGAAGTCCACCGATCCGCACTCGTCCAGCGTGGCGGGCTATGGCTTAAGGCTCATTATGAGAGGGGACCCTAGCCCAGCAGTGGGACAACTATGGGTTGAGATGTTAGCAATGATGTTTACCTGTAATAATCTGTATCGGGCGAGTTGTATAGGCGGCAGTTAGTGAAGATACGCGTCATGTCCGCTATGAACAGCCGCTTAGACACGTAGTACCGCGCCTTGAGACGTTCACCCATTGTACGCAGGTCTGGAAATAAAATAATAATATAAAATATTTTCTAGTTATAAATCTTAAAAAAATTAACATAACAATTGAGAATTTTTTTTTGCAGACTAAATTGTATCGCGAAAACAACGAAGGATTTTAAACATGAATCCTCAATGAAACGAAGGATTTAGTCGATTTTACATGTGTCATAGTCGAATTTAAATTGTAGGTGGTGATATTGGTGGTTTTGATAAGATTTCATGTTTAATATTACGAAAATCTTGCAGAGGGGTTTATCTGTCGGGTTTATTTGAATAGAAGTTCCCCAAAGTGACTCCGTTTATAGACTTAATCCGTATTTATCACCATAATTTCGCCGAAACATACACAAAAGCTTCATTAATTATACATATAAACAATCTTAATGAATCACTCTATCTAAATCTTTATGTAAATTCATGTAGTTTTTGAGATTATCAGAATTCATCTATCTATTTAGGTGTCATTAGCTATACAAAGTTTATCAACAACCATGTTAAATAATTAATTAATATATAAGCTGAGAGAGATATCCTGAAAAATAAGACTATAGGCGAAGAGGCGATATGTCTGACTTAAAATAAGGCTTTCAATATTATCACGTCACAACATGTGCACCGAGCAACCGCCGTCGATCGAATGTCTTATATCGGTGGTGTGTCGGTGGTGGGGGTTTTCCCATTCCACCCGCTGCTTACCAAACCAACACAGAGGGCGCTGCCGGCATGCAGTGCCGACATTTATAAAAAAAAATTAAAAATATTATTAAACTGACAACGTGTCTCTCTCGCTGCGCTACTCACCCATGGGGTACTTGATGTGGTCGTAGTAGTCGGGCACCTCCGTCTTGTCCACTGGCTTCAGGAACGGCCAGGCCGCCGCGTGGTTCTTTACCTGCAATATCAAGAATGTCGCGACTTATTGTGTCTAACGTTGGGTGGTCATAGAGCGTCTATTAACTGGGCAGCCTTCGTGTTCAAGCTCTAGCGATTCCCAGTATCCTTTTTAAAATCCTGTACACAAAGATTGTCTGGAAAAAATCCTGTTAAGTGATGAAACCGCCTGTTCTATCATTTTATACTTCTCAGTTATGACCTTATATTGGCGTACAATAAAGCGTTTCTGTTATTGTTGACAAAGTCCAAGCACTCTCTCCAACTGCATTCACACTGTTTCGTATCTTTGACTACAAATTCGCTTTTCGAAACAAATTTATAGAATATTTAAAATCCTTTGGATTCACGTAAAAATCCGGCAAAGTTTGTAGATTCAACCAAGAATTTAAAATACAAATCCAGTATAATTGTAATCCTGGATGTTGCAGAATATATTATTGTATTTAAATAGTGTATTTACCGCATGTAGTAGATTCCTGAGCGTGGCGGTGTCGGGCTCGGGCTCCGTGGTGGGCAGCGAGGCGCGAGCCCCGCGCCAGCCCGCTTCTCGGAGACCCGGTATGCATTCCACGGGGATACTTCGGACCTTATAGAAAGAATGGCATAACTTGATTTAACTACCTAAATTAGACTCGAGAATAATCAAATTTTAAGACTCCACTTGCATCCGGTGAAAAAACAAGACTCATTCTCGTATCTCTCAGTCTGTCCCTCTGCCAGCCATTGGATGGAAAAGCCAAAATTAAATACATTTAACTCGTATATAGAATTAGATGAGTCATTTATGACGTATATCTCAAACAAAGAAATTATGATTTAATTGGCGAATTTTAGGGAAAATGGGATAGTAAAAAAAACTTATTGTCAAGTACATCTCAATAAAAAGATGAGTAATACAAATATAATAATGCTACCAAATCGCCATCGGAAAAGGCATAGTGATTCTAAAAGGAAAGTGGTAGCTAGCGAAGTAGCTACAGAATTCTATGTCATGCATGAATCCCTCAAGAGTTACCTGGGTGGTACAGAGCCCAGACTTCCAACAGATGACATTCGGTACAAATACTCTTTCGTTGTTTAGCAACATCCAGCATGAGCCGAGGAGCTTGGCTCGGACTCGAGGCTAGATGTAAACTCTTATACCCTAAACCATGATAATATGATAGAACCCTAAATATAATAAATACATCAGGTACTCACGCCTTCCTTGAAGCAGGTGAGTCCCGGGTGAATTTTTCGCACTTCCTTCTGTCGCATGTCTATCAACTTTTTGACTATCTGTAAAATATGTATAAAATGTGATAAGAATGCATTGTCGACGTAACTGGTTTTGCAACTACGTTAATTTCAGTATGTGAAAATGTAGATTTCAGACCAGAGGCATTTTAAAGCGATGTTTACGATATAACTTAGATATTTTTTTTTAATTTCATGTATATATTTTTTTATTTTAACCAACTAATATCAAAATGGTATAGCAAACTGTAAATTAATGATATTGAAGAGTTTATCTCTACACATATGATACACAATATGATTTTAGATTCCTATTAAACAACATATACTGTGGGATGCTATGTGCAATGTCTATTTATTGCTCAACAAATTCACAATAATTTACTTTTATAAACGCCGCTAATTACAAAAATTACAATGTTAATAACGCAGGTGCTACTTCTGAGCCTATAGTGTAGTTTCTCTGAAGCGAAGCGAGGGTGGCTAGCTAGTGTTCATATGTGCGTGTACTTAATTATAAATGACGACAATAAAAAATGACTTAGTGTCAAAAAATTTATTCCCTAATAATTTCCTTCCAGCCTGCTTTAAGTAAATTGTCATTAGATAGTATAAACAAGTTTATAGATGTAAAGTGTACAAATTTCATAGTCACTTCTTTTCATATCTAAAACATTTTTTTAATTAAAACAGATTTTAATGTGGAACTTACTTTGACTTACAAAACCTATCGATTGTCTTAAAAATTGCCATTGATTGGACACAATTAACTCTATCACTGCACCACATACGCTCTCATGTAATAAAGAGATACTGTAAATAAGGGACGGATTCTTATTTTATGAAGTATCTGAGAAGTACTAGTTGATTATTCGTTTAAAAATGAATTATATTCCCTATAACTCCGCACGATACTATCGTCTAACACTATCCTAGCACGCAACTCGGTGGACATCCTAAATATTGGTAATGTAGCCATCGGTGTCACAAGGAATAAGTGACGTAGACCGCTCCACTGCGGTGACCGGTGAGTCTGTGGAGTGCACGAACCTCCTTCTGCCGCCGGATGACCGCCGTGAAGCGAGTATACACGATGCGCGGGTTCAGTTCGCAGTGCATCAGCGTAGCGCCCTCGTAGTCCTTGATGTAGCCCGCGTACATCGCGCGCGGCAACTTTATGTCCTTGCTGAATCCTTGTTTCTTGAAGTACCCTGCGATTGACGAGTATTTTTTAAAGATTTTATCCTCACATTTATTTTAATGTGAATAGGCTACAAATGAACAGACGGACCATCCGATGGTGAGTTGTCATCGCTTCTCATCCAACCGGAACATCAGTTTAGCTTAGTCGGCTGAGCTTAATGTGATGAACTGACTCCAATATTGCAACCTAAACGAAAAAAAACCTACCACGGTTGATTTTAGTGGATTTACTGATCAGATAGCGAACTGTCAACAATACACGCTCGGCTACCGTCGGGGTGAGTCAGACGCAGAACAGACGTGCAACAGAAGGGTTTTGGCGTCGCTGCCAGCTCGAGTGCCCAGAAGGGTACATTGCGACCGGGAAATGTTGCCTTCGATTCGTGAATGTATGAAACACATTTCGCTGTATTTTAGGTACTTTGTAATTCTATTGGTACATATAGACTTTAAACTGATTTTTGACCGGAAACAAACTCTGTGAATCTAACGAATACAATTTGTCTTATCACAAATAAGCTACTAACATTATAAATGTGAAAGTTTTAAAACTTGGTTTGTTACTCAATCACGCAAAAACGGCTTAACGGATTTGAATGAAGTTTGGTTCACAGATAATTTATTACCGGGAAATGGACATAGGATACTTTTCGTTTGAGAAAAATATTAGGTTCCTGTTATTATTAAAAAAAAGAACTACACGTAGTTCCTCTGTTTCATAAGACAATGTTCATATTGTTGTGGAATATAATATAATTTATTATAAATCCATTAGATGGCGCTGAACAGATGAACGCATTTTTTAAAACGCATTCATAACGAAAGTTATGTTTCCATTTTTTATGAGTGTTTTAATGCTATATAATGCATGCGTCGTAATAGATTAGACTAGCTTTTTAGTTACCCACAAATGTGTCATTTCTCTCTGGATCTAAAGACACCGCGGACGATGTCGAATGAATACAACCTTTTCGTTAAAAGCTGCCGACATATGCGATTCTGTCTGTCATGGTTACCAATAGCGAATTCGTCGGCGAAAGTCAAGAAGTGCAGAATGTTGTTCCTGATGTGGTAGTCCTTGAGGTGGTTCATCAGGTGCGTGCCGTATCCCTTCACCTGCTCGTTCGACGTCACCGCGCAGAACACTATCTCACTGAAACCCTGCAAGTTATGATAAAGTATTGACTTTAGAACACTACAGTGTTATAGTACAAATTTAAACTATTAAACTTGTCTTGATCTAGGTGTTTGTTAGTAAATTTATTTAGTATATTTAAAGAGCTAGCGACCCCGTAGCCCAGTTGGTAGTGAATCTGCTTGCCGAGCGACGGGTCCCGGGTTCGATTCCCGGCCGGGGTACACATTAATATGACAGGTAAATTTTTGTTCTCGGTTCATGGGTGTTTGTGATGTTCTATTTGTGTATGTCCATACCACCCGCAATACACGAAATCCTAGTGCTGCGGTGTGAGTGTGTAAAAGTAAGCACAGCGCTGACATGATGACAACAGAGGAGAACGAGAGAGAGGATGGCACAGTGAAGCCGTCCTCAAGACTTGTAATTATAAATTTTATATTAAATTGTAGTCTTTTTTTAGTATACACAAAGTTCCATACTGCAAATACTGCTTATGTATTTGTGGAGCTGCTAGAAGAGATTTCGTTGTGAGACTAGTTCCCTTGTTTTCCGTTTTCCTAATTAACTTTTGATTTAATAACTGCAGCCAGTGCATAAATGACTAAATAAATAAAGCACTTGAGTTACGAGGTTCTAAATGGTCATCACTGCCCATGCATATCTGCAAACCAGAGACTGTACATACTCACGGGGTAATTTCAACACTGCAGCCCAAATACTTTAACATTTCATTCCAGAAGGAAGATGGTACCGAATCCGATCACTTCACTATAGTACCTTCGAGACTACGTATGTGTAAGGTTATCTTAAGATCTCATGCAACATATGACTGATTGTGTTCAGAAAAATAAAAATAACGCCGAGTGATGCAGCCCACAGCGACCTAAAGCCTAGAGACATGTATATTACAAGTCTTCTTCTGATTACCTGTGAATTGAAAGTTCTAAAACAGATCCCGCCGATAGGTCTTCCTTCTTTGATCAGAGCTAATGTTTTGTGTTTCCTGAAAAAGATGTGATACCGTCATCAATTTTATTAGCAATGTCATTGCATTTTGTCTCACTTCATGCTGCTTTTATCGTTCAGTAATATAATATTATCACTCATTTTTATACTTATAAACTTTTTTGGTAAAGTACTCAGTCTTGTGTGTGTTTTTATTTTTTTACACAAGCTCTTACGCTGGTATTAATATATATATATATATATATATATATACATACGGATCGAACACCAGCTGTGAGATGTATTCCTTGGTCATCTCCGGCAACTGGTGTGAGAACACGTTGTGGAGACCTGCGAAACGTTACATCTAATAATCAAATCTGACAACCCTGTAGCCCAAGTACACTCCCAGAGGGGACAATAAGAGTATATGACAGTAGCATGTTGTGCGTCCGTCATATTATTTGAGTCTTGGTTGTTCTTGAACGCTGTTTGCAATTTCATAGTTATCAATTTTTACGGTGAAACATGATTCCATTTATTTATGAAGAGAAATAGATAGGCACCTAATTATTTATTAGGAAACGGTTTGACCTAATGCAGTAGACTCATAACACATCCCCGATGGTGTTATGTACTCGAGTACATACGTCGTGGATGATACATTTTATTTACAACTCGTTTATTGCTACTAGGACTTAAATGTGTTTGTTCGCTTACCTATAAGCCATAACATGGTCTGTTTATTGACAGGTCCTGTGAGAGAGTTCCCTATGACATGGAACTCTATCATCTTCCGTTGCTCCTCCAACTTGGCTGCCTCGTCCCTGGGCGCTTGCATTTGGAACAACGCCTGTGGTTTTAATATTGAGTACAGTTGATAGTATCAGGCGTTACTTTGCGGAAATTCATTGTTATTTATTTAGTATTAATTTACTTTAATATTAAGAATAAATTCAGATTTAATAAAGCATTTAGGCATTTTGTACATAGATTTTTTGAGTTTGAAACGATACCTATTTTATATCTAACATCAAAAATACAGTACCGTCTGCTGTTTAAACAAAATTAAAATCCGCAATCGTCGACTAAACTGAAGGCAAAATAATTATGGATGATAAAATAATTACAGAATATAAAAAACTATAATTTTGCGTGCCAGTGGATTTGAACTGGCAAGCTGTGCAATCAGACAGTCAAACATAAGCTTAATTAAACCGGAGACTTCCAACAAGAGGAGATTGGTGATATTTCCTGGTTTTTTAATCAGCAGCGTACGTCACGGATCAACTAACCAACCCGAGGTCGTCTTTAACTGGAAGATGGATGGCGCCCGTGTAAACTTAGTACCGTGTAATAGACTACTCACATCGGGCCCGCACATGTACGTGGGGTCGGATATGGTGGCGACTATCTCGGCGACGGTGCGTTCGCTGACGTCATCGGCGGGCTCCTCCCGGCGCCGCTTGGCGTCGCGACCGTCGCCCGGTCTGTCAGCCGCTCGCTTGACGGACTCCTGTTTCACTGAACCTGACGACAACATAACATTTGGTGTAATTCATTTGATGTCTTAAAAAGCACTTTTAAAAAAGGTTTTCGACCTAATTGTAATTTATTTTCTGGTTAGGTCATTGTTAGTTTTGAATAAGTTTTAATTATAAATGTATTTAAGCATAACACTATTGATATTTTATTTTTTATAAATGTTCATTCAGAATAATGATATTTCGCTATTACGAATCTCTTCAATCTAGTGTTGGTATTAATATTGTTATATCTCAGTTTCTGTGACTAGAGTGCCACAACCAGAGCCGGAATAAGGTAGCAAAAGAATTATGCATCCCGCTTTCTTTTGATCTGCAGCTATACGTCAATGAAGACCTCTCATCTATGTTTGCGTCGCTTTATCAAGAGTGAATTTTAATAATTTAAATTATCGAAAGGAGCGTCTAACTTCACCGAAACAAATGATAATTAATATCATTAATAAATAAGCATATAATCAGATATTAAAAGCGCGCGCAAGATGTGAACCAGAATAACCCGTGCGATAGACCGCAGTTCAACTCACTAGGCTGTCACCGCTTGCCAATGGAACCTTTGGGGTATAGTGTAATAGAGGTAAATTACCCGAAGACAGTGACACGGTTGTGAATCCATCTTTACTCTCACCGGAAGCTGTGACTCGTTCGAATTCCCCGCGTCTCCCTTCTGCAAATACAATATTCTTGTAAAGTAGTCACTAGACTCAATCCATTAGCGGTCCACTGCAAGACACCGGTCTCAAAGACGATACTGCTTGGATATGAGTGTAATATAAAGCCATAATTAGAAGTCAGTGGTCAGAATCAGATTTTGTAACTGTAAGGAAAAAATCCTTAGGAGTTTCTTGCTGCTTCTACTTAGGGGGCCGCTCACGGTAGAGATTTGTTCCAGCGATAGCGTAGTTTGATTTTAAAAAGGTGTTTATTAAAATCAACTTCGAATAAATATCATGTTATTTCATTTCTGCCCGTAACTGTCCAGTATTTCAGTAAGTTGATCCGGCGTTGGACGGTGAAATGGTCAGTGGCCAATACAATTTTTGAAAATTCTTATATCACCCGGTAGCCATCGACAAACCAACGTGTCTGCGAAGCACTTAGGAATTTCTCCATAGGTTACCCATCCAACTATCATATCCTCAACAATACCTACTAATCTCTAAACCATAGATACGGAAAAGGGTACCTACCCCACTACCACCTAGTGACATATATTAATTAGTACGGAATCTTTTTTGTTAGTCATCATAAAAAAACAATGAAAAAGTTATGTTGTGTGTGTGGCCTTCCTACGTGAGCTAGGTTACATGGCAGCACGAGTAACGGGTCGTGCTGGAGCGCGGCACAAGAAAAAGATAAAAGTCTGAACATAAACAGTTTATTTCACAAGCACAGTAACAATCAGTTTACAACCACACGAAGGATTAATACACAAGGAAATAACAATAACAGATAGAAGGAGAGAGAGTGGCAGGAAGATCGAAAGCACAGGAAACTGAAACTCGAACTGAGCGGCGCGCGCGCAGTCCTCGCCGGCCGCGCCCGTT